>CAJUYG010000724.1:124094-140350 GCA_910591675.1 Galerucella calmariensis | reverse complement strand
TGAAATCAAAGACTTCAAATATAAGGCGACACTTGGCTGGAACTGGTAGTGGTCCCCCTATAAATGAGGAAATAACTGATGACGACCAAAAAGTTCTAGATTTAATTTCCCCTGTGGTTATTGGTGGTATGCCTGAAGTTGCTGAATCAATGGCAGTTTTTACATTGCCACCAAATAAGGACATTAGGCCTAGCACACCCTCATTTGATCCTTCTGATGTTAGGCCTGGCAGTCAGCCTAGCACTTCATTCTTATATGATCTTTCTGACGTAGAAGTGATTGTGTCCGATTCAACTAATGTTCGAATTGATTCCAATAAAAAAGAAACAATTAAAAAAAGCCTTATTAAACCATTGGTAACTCCTACCCCGGATAAAAAATCAAAAACACTTCAAACTCCTAGAAGAGTTCGTAGACTAGACAGGTCAATTGGTGCATCTGAAAAAATGGCAAAAATAATGGAGGAGAAAAACATTATTTATGAAAATTATTTAAAGGAAAAAATATCTCTTATGAAAAGGGACTGTGAAGCTGAAGAGAGGATAGCTGCATCCATAGAACGTTTAGCTGAAAGTAGAATACTGCTTTAAATAGTTTTAAGTTTTGTTTATTTGTTTAAATTAGTTATTTGTTTGTTGTTCAGAGTAATTTACTTATTTATTAATTTATACCAGGTGACAACAGTGTTATATTGGGCCCCTTTAACTTTTTTATTTTTAAAAATAGCAAAAAAACTTAAAGTTCTTTGCTGTTTTAAAAAATAAATTAATTAAAGGAGGTGTATATAAAACCATTGTCACCCTCCTTACCTACTATTTTGTGATATTGAAAATTAAAGACTGTTGCCAATAATTCTGCCTCTTCCACATTTTCTACTGCATTTAAATAGGCAACATCTTCAATATTCATTTTAAAATATTAATTTAACTTTATGTGTACTACTGAATTTTTTTTTACAAAAATAAAGCAAATAAAATCACAAATGAGACACGCGGCCGATAAAATTGTAAAATGAAAATGTTAGGTTAAAGAGCGCTTTTCGAATGACATTTACTAAAGTCGAATGGTTTATCTCAAACGAATGCGTTTCTAATACGAAATCCGTATACGATTGGAATTAAAGTGTTCAAGAATTGCATTTTTTTCTCGCATTCGGAAAAATGCCGATTTCGGTAAATATCCGTATAAGAAATAATTCAAGAATAGGTCGCCAGGACGTTTGGACCAAAGTAAGACATAAACTGGACGTCTTTAAGATGTAGTGTGCTATCTGGGAGATAAGCGATTTTCATATTCTTTGGTGGATGATTAGTAAGCATACCAGACTCTCACGCGGTAGACCAGGGTTCGATTCCCCGTGACGAAATTTTTTTTTACTGTTAATTTTATTTCTAAATAATTATTCTGCTTGATATTAATAACGACAACAGGTAGACGTTTGAAATATTTAGCAGAATATTCATTATTATAGATAATGGTACGGTACCCTTCATGAGGGAGTCCGACTGGCAGCATCAACTTATAACAGCATCGTATATTTAAAAAGGGAAACCGTAGCATTGTACAAATTGTACATTTAAGAACTGTACGTTTATCACAAAAAATTAGTGAAGTTATAAAATTGAATTGGTACGATTATGAATAAAATTGTTGAACATTTTTAATTTAAAGTTATATTTATTTTACAGTATATTCAAATGTTTATTTTCTAGATTTTTTCTTGAATGGATCGTAGAAAAAATATAATGTTCGACTCGTGTGGATTGTCCATATCCACACTAGTTGGACAAACTACTATTCTGCACAGTTTACAAAATGGAGATGTAGGCCATCAGTTAACTAAACGGATATGATTTCATATACATCTTAGAACGTATATGAAATCCACCAATCAGCATTCGAGTTTAGTATCCGTCGTCCGACGCTTATAGTGAACAAATAAAAATTAGATTGTCAAATATAATAATCTGTCATTATAAACGTCAAAAAAAATTTCCAGTATAATTCGTTGTTGGGTACCCACCAGGAAAAAATTTCCGATAAAATTCATCCGTTGCTATGGTGATCTGACAGAAATACACGTTCTGATTGGTTAAAAATCACAAGTGTGGAATTTTCAATAAAAAATAAACACCACATGTAGGGTATTATCGCTGTAATACAGAGGTGATTGGATGAAATTTGACACATGACTTAAAATTAAGCAATTTGATTGGATACTACTGTATATTCAGTATATTCAATAGCTGTATTCTTTTTACAACGTTTACCTGAGATTAACTGAGTCACTCAGTTAGTCTCAGTAAATTAGGAAAAAGTATATGTTCTTTCAATATGGCTCGAGTTGAGTACAAAGTGAGACTAACTAAGAAATTTTCTTCCCCCCTTACCCCAATTGAGCTAGCTTTTCATAGAACTTAGAAGTGAGTTGAAAACTTTTTGCGATATTTAAATAATTGCTTTAAAAGGTGGTATTTATGGCACTTTCAGGAACCATTGCCTGTTGAAAATAAAAATTTGTGTATAAACTAAATTTTTGTGGTATAATCCGAGGTATAAACATTAGAGGTTATGTTATAATTGTGATCTGTGACTGTCAGGCATTCTTTTTAGATATAAATTTGCCTCAAATTATCTTACTTCATCTCAGCTCACATTGTCTTAATTATTCTTACAAGTGAGACAGTCGACTGGTAAAAAGAATACAGCTAATGATATCAATGAAGAGAAAATGTGTCACTTTCATTGTTATGACCCATTGGATTGAGAATAAAAGAGGAATCATTCAAGAAAAAGAGACACTAGAAACTTTTAGCATTGTCTTTTATAGATAATGCTTTTAGCTTGTCTTGAATTTCTCACGTATCCGTATACGTATCAAACTGCGCATGTGTAGACCCGTTATGTCTCAGCCGATAGGATGCGTTGAACCAGTCACGTAGCTATAGCTTTTTCATGGGGGGGGTTTGTTTTTTTTTTTCATCTGATAGGTTCAGAAGGAGAAAGCTTTATTGAAGGCGCCGCCAAAGGCAAAAAAAATCGAGTGCCACGCATTAAAGCAATTTCTTAAGTAAAAGAAATAATGTTAAGTTTTTTTTTTAATTCTTTGTTTGACTTGGCTACATCTAAAAGTATTTTTAAACATCGTTTTTCGTTTCGCTCCCTTCTGCTGTGGATTCTCCTAACGTTCTGACTACAGCCAATTCAGCCAATCCGTTCCCTGTATTAGCTCATACAGGTTCTTTACTGGTTGGTTGTAGTCTTCTGGAGCCATTTGGGGTCTTCCATATAGTTTTTGCCTCCTGTGGTCCAGCGTCTCACAGTTGCATAATATGTGCAGAGCTGTTTCGGTGTACTTTTTGCATCTCCTGTATGTGAGGTCTCCGTTATACAGTCCTATTTTGTTCAGGTGCTCCTTTGTGGAAAAGTGTTCCGTAAGGAGCCGTTATAGTGCGTAGTATGTTCCTGCTCAAAGAGCAGTTCTTTTGCTACTTTTTCTTCCCATGTGTTTGCCTGGGTGTATTCTTCCAGTGTTTTTTGTGTTGTTCTTTTACCCACCCTTTTAACCATGACCTAGTGGAGTATCTGGGGATGCCCACAGATGGTTCGGGTCCGTTCATCAGTGTTGACGATCCTGCTCTTGCAAGTTCGTCAGCTTTTTCATTGCCAGCGATTCCTTTGTGACCTGGTACCCACTCCAGTGTTACACTGTTTCGAGTCGCCAGTCTTCTAAGTTCTTCCGGTCAGGTAAAATCAACTGAATTCCTGAAATTGTTTCTTCGTGGGTCTTAAAACGAGCTTCAATTTCGTTGACTACACGTTCGATAAATGGGTAAAATATGTTCCGCCGATAGTAAGCTTCAGCTGTGTCCCCTGGTACATTACTGCGGTTGAATTGTCTTCCAGTTACTCTTGGAACACTTATATCAACTGAACTTAACTTTTTTCACACTTGGCAGGCGCAACTACTATAAGTACTTAGAAATTCAGTATCTTAAAGCTTCAGATCCAATATTGATGAAAAATATATTATTTGTATTTCGTAATTCGTATTAAATGTTGCAGCAGTATGCTAATAAAAAATTATTGTATTTTCTTTGGGGGGGGGTTGAACCCCCCAAAACCCCCCCTTATATACGTCCCTGCGTTGAACGTATTGACCGAAGTTAGTATTCCGTGCTATTTGTGCTATATTACATAATCTTACTCGTCTAGCAGCAATGGATTATTTAATATCGCCCCCTTTTACGTTTTACAGAAATATAAAAAGGAAAAATAAAAAAACTTTGAGGTTAAACAATTAGAAACAGAACGAAGCGATACGTTTTCTGCTAAAAAGGCTTTCTTGACAATTTCTTTACGTCAACGTAACTCCAATAAGGATACGGATACGTGTAAAAACTTATGACCCGCTAAAAGTGTCTACTATTGAATTAAACATTTGTATCAAAATAATTTCTTCCCAAGCCTCATTTTTTTTTGTTTTTATTAAAATGCCATTTATCCTTTGGATCCCACAAAATCCTTTGAATTTGATATTGTTGTATCAAAAGTTGAACGTGGTCTTTATTGAGATTTATTTTACCAACACTACAAACTAGAAACCGCCACACACTTGCTGATCGTAGACGCACAGCGTACAACATAAATATTTATGCTGGCAGGTTGTCGAATTTGTGTCAAACGCTACATTCAACGTACTACGTAATTTGTTACTAATGTGGACGCGGCTTTATGCCAATGACCACAAAACGTGACCATTGGGCATTGACACTTGACACATCCCGACCACAGATACATAAACGTCATAACGTCAATGTCAGGATTGGAAATTTCAAACATTCTAAAAAATTGTTATTTTAACTGAAAATGGACGAAGATAGTGAAAAGCACCACATAGATACACGACCTCTTTGTAAATATGGTGCAAAGTGTTATCAAAAGAATCCTGCACACAAACAGAAATATAAACATCCTATAAAGCGAAAGGTAACCCTTACTTTCATGTTTTATTGTAAAATATTTAATTACAGCCTTTATAGCTCGTCAACTCTCCTGTTCGAATCACGAAGAAGTTGAAAGCTGATGATAATAAAGTAATCACTCCAAACGAATTAGATTCAGAAGACTATTCAATCCAAGATGATTCTGATAGTTCAGTAAATTCTGAAAAGGAAACTAATAAAAGAATTAATAACGATGTGTCAGAATCAGATAGTGAAACTTCTTGTAGTAATTTAAGCAATTTTGAGGAAAGTGATACTAAAATAAAGAATGTAGATAATGATACTGTAGAGCAGTTGGATAATGCCCATAGCATTAATACAGAAAAAACGGATGTATCCCATAATGGTTAGTCTTTTGTTTACATACAATGTTCAATTCAGTTTTAATTTTGGAAAAACAAAATAAAACCTCTCAAATGAAATCAGATTCTAGGAAAGAAGAGTGGTGCAACTTTATAAAAGAAAAATTTTTAGTTACTATGCCCAATGATTTCTTCCAATTCTGGAGTCTTTGTAAAATACTGAAACCATCAAATCCATCAGAAGCTTTGAGAGACATTGGGCTTCATTTAGTTGGACCATTTGATGTACTTGCAGGTAACTAAAAAATCATACATAATACCTACATATATTTATCAGCCAAAAAAGGTTCTTAAGTTAGCAATATTATTTTTAGGAAAGTTTTCTGGTGTACAAAAATCAGAAATTGAATATTTAATTCATTGGAGGTATTATAGAGATCCACCTGAATTTCAAACAGTATTAAAAAGTGACGATCCTTCAGGTTACCATATAGGATATTTTAGAGATGCACCTGACCAGTTACCTGTACTATTAGTGTCCAATACTCCTAAAAAGAATGGTATTTTAACACCAATGGGTGGTAACATATTTTCTGCAGTAAAGTATGTTAAATAGTATATGAGTTTTTATCTTATTTAAAAATGATAATTCAGTCTATCAAACCAACTACTTTTAATAAATACAATAACTATATATATCCTAACATTTAGTTAAAACAGATTATTTGGCTTTTTAGTATATTTTTGGAGGACCTTAAGAAGACTGGCAATCCATTTAAAAAAATGGCCATAGGAAAACTACAAATAACTTTAATTAAGGAAGCGGAAAAACTTAAAATCGACATGTCTCCTAAGACCAAAGAAATGATTGCTAGAGAGAAAAAAATAGTTACAAGATCTTTCAACAAAATTGGTCTTTGTGTCCCTTATGATAAAAAGTAAGTTGGTAAAACTTTATAGGACATTAAGATTCTCTCAAAATTATAATTCAGTAAATAATCAAACCATTTTTTTTTTGATAATAGGACTCAAATAGGTTACAGAGATTTGGCATTAAGCAACAAAGAATTGGAAGCAAATCTTACAAAACTCCAAAATGCAGAAACATCTGAAGAAAAACAAAAATATCTTTCAGAACTCCAACCTGTATTTACATATACAAGTATAGCCACAGATGAATGTGATTTTGGAACAGGAATAGAACTTGGTTGGAATATTATTAGCCATGGAATAGATAGTTTGAATTCAACGGCTGCCCAATTTTTAGCATCCAATTATAGATTATTAAACATGGAATCTTTTGCAAAAATTGTTGAGGCGCATATGAAAAATAGGAAGCAGGGTGTTAATTTAAGTATTTTGTAGTTTTATTTCCTAGTAACAGGGATATTTAATTGATAAATCCAGTAAAAATATATTCAAAATACATTCAAAATACAAATTATTAATAAACCATTTTTCAACTAATATGTATTTTTAACCTCAGATTTATCAATTCTTGGTTGAAGATTGAAGCATTTTGCTAAATCTTAGCTGTTGACCAAAGTGCCAACTTGCAGTAGCTGTCAGTAAAACTTTCGGCCATCCTACCCAGAGATAACATCCTAGCTGCCTGTTAACCTTAACCATAGAACAAACATTTAAGATTTAAATATGAGAAAGTGGTACTCCGTGATTCTGACTGTCAACTGTGTCATGATTGTTTGCTCACATTTTTATCATCATTTGGAGCAAAATCAAAAAGCTTCCATCCTCCTTACACTAAATTAAGATAAGAAATTTACATTCTGACAACATAACACCCACTTTGATATTACCGACAAGGCTGCTAAGTGCACAATTACACTTAGGCGATTTTTTCTTGCATGTATACTTTGGCAAGTTTATCTGAAACCGTGAAAGGAATGCAGTTGAAAACATTCGACATTGCCACGTTTAACTATGGAAAAGCTAAAGTGCTAAGTTTGTAGTGATAATAATTATAAATGGGTCTTTTTATTATTAAAAATATTATTGAACGTTAATTTTATAATGTGCTTGTTTCCTTGGATTTATTCTATTAACATTATTTTTTCAATTAATGAATATTAAAAGATGAACACTTTTCCAAATTTGTTATGGGATTCTTCAAGCTCTGACAGCGTTGTACGAAAACCATAATGACCACACCCTCCGAATTACATAATGGGTGATTTGTATCGACCAGCTGACTTCTTATTGGTAAGCGCGTGCGTGTGATCTTCCGTCTCACTTCGTCAATTGACTGATATTGATTTATCCAGTGGCGTTGGTATTGTAAGTGACCTTTGTATTTTCAGTTTTACTTGGTAAAATAGGTACCGTACGCCATTTGTACGTTTGACAGATATGCGCCATGTTTTTCCTCGCCTCTTACCGATGCCGCATAGCTTCAGATAAACTTGCCAAACTATACCATACTTGGTATGGTTATAGGGTATCTCGACTCGACTCCATCTCCAACAGCAAGGGCACTTCCTGCAGCGGGCGCCAAGAGCTCCGCCTTGAATAAAGGCAAGGAACCGGCTGCCCTTGGAGGAAAGCGCCCTCACTTGGACACCTCCACAGAGAGGTTTCCAAGAAGGCTGAAGAAGCCGCGCAGCGACAGAAATATTGCTGCACCTTCTAAAAACCTTTGCGGATGCCGCCTTGAGACACCTCAAGGTTGCTATCATAGATGAGACTAACCCGTACGGTAAGGTTACCGCAGAACGGGAGAGAATAATCAAAAACGAACTGCTAGAGGAGCTGGACAAGATCATCTTCTCCGTCTCCACCAGCAAAGTACTTTTCTCACTCGTGTGTTCCACACTCGTGAGAAAAGTTGAACTTTCCCCACATGTTGCACAATATACTTTTTCTACAACTGCACAAATTTAAAGAATACAAGTGAAGTAACTATGGCTAGTAAAACAAAAATAACACTAGTATCCCATCTCTAAACTGTTAAATAATTTCATTCAAAATTATAGTTGATGGTGAAATGTGTACAATTTTGTATGGTCAAACCCGGAACGTCATTTCTTTTCATCAAATTCTCTGTTATTAGAAACTACTTACCTTTTCGAATTTAAAAACTTCCAATATAATCTTACAGTTTTGTGACATCTAAGGAGGTATTTGAAGGTGACAGTAGCATACTAAGTTTTTGTCGATTTTATTTTATTCTCCATATAAATGTAGCTATGTGGCGTGGGCAAAGTTCGGTGAGAAAAAATCTTTCCCACGGGTTAGGCAAAGTGACACTTTGTAGTTACGTAAATTGTGGGAAAAGAACTATTTTCCATAGCAGTCGTAGAAAAAAAAATTTGTTTGTAAAACGTAAAATGTCAGCCTACAGGAAAAAAAAAATTATCACTAGCTTGTGGCAAATTTATAATTGTATATTATATTAAAATATGTTTGTTGCTTACTTGTTATTTTTAGAATGAGTTAATTTTAGTTTCGTGTGACGGACATCAGTAGTTTAAAATAGCCAATATTGATTGCCAAAGTTACATTTTTCTCGGTTATGAGTAAAAATAAAATAATATATACTTGCACCAAATTTTCAAAAAAGAGCAGTTTGAAATAAATGTATAATTTTGATATGAATGTATACAGGATGGTTCGTAAGTAATGGTCCAAAGTGAAATGGAAGATTCTTCGCCTAAAAATAATACAATCTGTCGCAACTTCTTTTAATAAAATATCGATGATGAAAAAGATATAGGGTGGCAAAGTTGAAATGTCATAAATGTCTTCTCAGTAAATTGGGAGATTTTGGATATATTAACGTAAAAATTTGAAGATGGGGGTTTTAGGGCCTGGGAAATCATTATATGTTATCCATTTCGATGTATTTTCTAGATTGCGCCTCAAAAGATATGTTGTTGGTATAACTGTGCGACTAATTTAATTATCGTTAACGGTATCCCTCTATTTATTGGAAAATATTAAAATCATTTTTGCGACAAAAAGGTATACTTATCATTAGTCTCAAAAGTGACTGGTTTTTGAGATATTCGCATTTATCAACACAAAAATAATTATGTTGGTAGGCGTTGATGTCAGAAAATTTATTCCAATTTACTGAGGAAAAACATTTTTGTCATTCCAACTTTGCCACCCTGTATCTTTTTTATCATCAATATTTTATTAAAGCGTCAGATTATTATATTTTTAAGCAAAGAATATTCCATTTTACTTTGGTTCATAACTTACGGACCACCCTGTATATGGGAAAGAATTAGGGTCTTGTTAGAAGAAAATCATTTTTTCTGCAGCAGTCCCCGAAAATAGAACTTTCGGTATGAATTATTAAATCGAAAATGAAACTTTACACAAATCGTACCGAAAGTAGCTATTTTTGAAATGTTTTTTTTTTCACTTTCGGGACGATTTTTTTACTTTCGGAATAATTTTCAATATTTATGTAGGCAACCTTAGCCTTGACATTTAGGGAATTTTCAATTTTCCGATCCAGAAATGGAAATCAACAACGAAAATGATGAGGAAATAATTATTCCACATAAAATGAGTGAAGCTGCTAACAGTTACAATTGTACAATTAATGTACATAAGTGATATTTATAGTATCTATCCCTATTATTTTTTAATATTTTATCTACTAACGGCTGCAGAAAAAATATTGTATGTAACCCTACCCGAAAGTGATTTTACGGGAGTCGCCCTGGAACTGCCTACTCATCCCGTAAAATATCACTTTCGGGACTTGTTACGTAAATAACTATTGTAACTTCAATATGAAAACAAAATAAACCAATTTTACGAGCATATTTATGTAATGACCTATTTTTAACCCAACACATTATCTTCATTTCCAAGGTCATACTGGATGGGAAAATTATTAAAAATGCAATTGCTTTAGTTTTAAATTTATAAATGTGTAGTTAAAATGCATTTTCTATAATGTAGAAATAAACATTACTTATTACTCCTTTTATGGAAGGTTTTAGATATATACAATATTTGAATATTATCTAATTAGCAGTTAAAGAGGATCTTAAAAGTGCCATCAAACTTTTACAGATCATTAAATAACCCTAATGATTCCTCAAATGCACTCTTTTTTCAGAATTAGTCTAGTTATTTTTTAATAAAGGCAAAGCTAATAAGTTAATCAAAAGCAACATTATTTTGTTGAATGAATATTCATTTTGGCCCATTTTTTCAAATCAAGTCTGTTTGGCAGGCTTTACTACATTTTTACTCCTTAAAATGAATTGATCCAATATTATTTGTTTTCTATATTATAATTTATTTAAGCAATACTTATTATTTCCAATACATATTTTTGAATGAAACTACTAGCTTATATTAATCTCAGATGGTATCAATTTAAAAAAATATTTAATACTTGCCGGGAAAATTAAAAATTATGAATTGGTTATATAACTTAGTTGTTCTAAGTCACTTTATAGTCCACATTTAACAATGGAAGCATCATATTGAAGTATATACCTATTAAACAACAAATTTGTCTTGAAAGGAAATATTTCTGAGACAAATTACATATTTTTAAAAAAAGCTAGCACTACATTCTACCTTCATAGTATAATATAAATTGGCACTAATAACCAATTCTGATTTGGAACTATTAAATAGTTTTATCTTTATACACTCACAGAATAATCTCTTCATTTTAATTTCTCAATCTTTCTTTATGTCTCTTCAAATTCTAGTGAAGAGTAAACACACCCTATTATATTCGGCATTCTGACATTGTCCGTTCAAGTACCTAAGTAATTCCTATTATTCATCAAAAAATTTTTTATCACTATCTACTAAATCATCTTAAAACCACTTAAATTATATCTGTATCAATATTATCTTTCACAACTTGATTTAAGAAAAAGTCTGATTGCTATTAAATGTAACTTGATTTTAAGATTTAGGATATTTATTTGAATGGTTACTTAGTATGATTTAACTATTAAATTATAAAGGGCACTTTAGTTCTGTTATGAAACAATTCAATATATTTCCATTGAATTTCCCTATTTGCAGTAAAATAAATATGGAACATACAATTAATGAGAGTTCAGATATTAACTCAATTTATATTGGTTGGAATAAATTCACCACATAAAACTTGTACTATCAATTCTACTGCAATATAAATCACTTAAAAACACTTTCTATGAGCTTGCCAAACAGTCTTGAATAAAGAAGATCAAAAATTATGCATCTGTTAAACAGATAATGAAACATAACTATTATACTGAGTAATATTTCTTTTTAAAATATCAGCACAAAGTCCCAAAACTCTTTCAAATCTGGCTCGATCTAATTTGACACATTTAAGTGGCCCACTAGCCACGACTGTTGCTGCCCGTGGTCTGTCTAATAGTAGGGCTATTTCTCCAAAGTAATCACTTGGTCCCAACCTTCCAACTTCAGTGGGTTCTTCTCCTTCAATTCGGTTTTGTTTAACTACAGCAGTGCCTTCAACTATTATGTAAAAATCATCTCCACGCTCCCCTTGACGTACAATAGTTTCATTATCTTCAAAGCTAACAGTTTCAAGAGCATCTGCTACTGTGAGACGTTCCCATTTATCCAAATTTTCTAATATTGAAACACGAGATAAAAATTCTTCATACATTTTTCTTTTGCGGATGGTAGAACCCATAAGAATTCTTCTATATGAATCCCTATCAATACCCCAAAGTTTAACATCCGTTTTAGCTTTTACAGTAGCTGCCCTTGGTGTGCCATAAATTAGAGCTAATTCACCAAAGCTGCCTCCTTCACTTATAGTGGTAACCAATTCATTGTTTACATATACTTCAACTTCTCCTTGGTCAATTACATAAAAATTGTCCCCTTCATCACCTTGTTGGATTATAGATTCCCCTGAAAAAAAAATTTATAAAACTATTAGAAAGCTGTCTTGACAAGTTCCAATCTTCAATAAATTTAAAGATATATTTAGATTTCAAGTTTGACCTACTTAATAAAATAATCAGCATTCTTCAACTACACTCAAAAAAAATATTTACCTGGAAGACAATTCACTGGAAACATTGCATCAAATATATCAGATCGTTCATTTTCATCTAAATGGGAAAAAAGAACATTTTTTGCAATGGCCTTTGAAAGAGCAGCCATGGTTTTGTAGTCTTTTGGTACTACTTTCTTGACATAGCTTGTAGCATCTTCTTCAGTTACTGGCTCTGCAGATATTCCTCCTCGACGTCGAACTGGCTGCTGGGTAAGAGCTGGTAAAGGAGAAAGATCCTCTGTATCCTCAGGAGACATTGCTTGTTGCTTAGCGTCCAAAGCTTGTTCTCGTTCCAATTTTTGAAAATGTTCTTTCAGAAATGAAATGGGATTCGACGGACGGTTTACACATAACTGAACGATGCAATCCTTGAGAATTTGCTGGATGTTGTGAGCTTGAACATATGCCTCGCATTCACGAAGCGCCTGTTCTTCGTCGACATTTGTTGACATAATTTTATCTTTATAAAATGTTTCTTCAACTGCACTTCTCAATCACTTGGTATTTCAATCAATTTTAATGGTTTCAAAGGAATCGAGAGTTTCTTTTTTCACATAAGGACAAGCCTATGGCTATATTTGTCAATGTCAAGTTAAATAAAAATGACAACTCTGGATAACAGCTGCCGATCATATACATAAAAATTGCCGATGCTTTGTTTCGATTACAAATAAATTTTATCCAAGTCAACTCATAACTCCGACATATTATCTATGACTCCGACGCTAACAATTATTGAAAATTGAAAGATATAATTAATCATTTTGTTATATTATATTTCCGATCCCAACAAGACAACTATACGCCAGCGCCAGTGTTGCCACAGACATTCCAAAATTGAGGAGCGGGTAAACATACAATGCAGTTCCTCCCACCACCTTAAATTTAGTAGCCGAAGTGCGCATGCGTCCAAGTAGCCTTTAACCTTTTATTCGATCTGACATCTGCAGCTGTATTCTTGACTGTGGGAGTAGAGCTTTCCGGGAGAACACATAGTTTGTCTTTATTCAGCCTGGCTACTCTGTCACTGCAGTGACAAAGACAAAATATCTGTTCTCTCGGGAATCTTCACTCCCTCAGTCAAGAATACAGCTCCCCACTGTGAGCGGCGTGAGCGCAGTTCAAGGATGATAGATTGAGAATAGGATGGATTAATCCCATAAGAGCAACGCTAGCCATTTGGGTAACCAGTGACGTCACAGCAACGTTCTTTTGTCGACATCGGTGTTCCGTCAATTATATGTTTATCTTCTCTTTCTATGTGCATTAAACAAAGACAGATTTTGAACTGTATTGTTATAAGTGTAACTATTGATAAATGAACAGCTGTTTCTAAGACGAAAATCGTAGCCTAGCCGTTACTTGTTGTTGATAAAGTTGTGTATTTCCTTATTTTTTGCGTTGATTGATTATTATTATTATTATTAGTATTATTTATTAGTGAGTTATTTAGTCCATATTTAGTGTTTTTACAGAGACTTAAAAGCCTGTTACTATTCAAGAGATTACTGGATGGTGTGCAGAAATCTGGCAGGAGCAAACTCGGGCTGTAACCCAAAAATCCTAAGCTGGATATACACTGCCATAGTGAGACCAATCATCACTTATGGAGCCATTGCCTGGTGTAGTAGAACTAGCCTATTGAAGACGAGAGAAAACCTCTCCAAAATTCAAATACTAGCCTGTATATGCATTACAGGAGCAATGAGAACATGCCCAACGGCAGCCATGGAAGTGATTCTCAACCTCACCCCTTTACATATGGTTTGACATACTACAAGAATGAAGGAATTAGTATTGAAACCGTTGCCAACATATATAAAACAATTTGTAGACCCATGATGGAATATAGCTCTACAATACTATATAATTGTAAAAATCCGCCTAGAAACCATATGAAAGTAGGGGAGACAACCAGTCTTCGAAAAATCTCTAAAATGAGACATCCTGATAACCCACTGCATAATCCATCAAACAGACTCCTTTATAGTAGCACGGGAATAGAACCAATAAATGAGAGATTCAAAAAATTGTTCAGGTCCTTCTCTCTTGAAGAAAAGAATATTGAATTAATTCAACCTCACATTCTAGAGATCCCTGAAAATGGTCATCGTAGAAAACATCCACAGAAAACTCTGTTTGAAGAAATTATCTACATATCACGGCAATAATATGTGTTAATATCTTGGTTTTTATTATGAAATTTATATATATATATTTTTTTTTAACTTATATAGAAGATGTATAAAGGATCTTGTTTGATGATATTGCATAATGATTTTAGTTTTCTTTGAATATAATAATTTGTATTGTACCTAATCTTAGGAAAATCAATGTATTACTATATATTTTGTAAATTGGCTGAAAGACCTCGGTTGATGGCCTGTTGATGCTTTAGTGTCAATAAAGTATAGGTACTTCTCTCCCTAAGAATATAAAAAATATAAAAATATACCTATTGCTTGTAGGTATGAATAGTTTTTGTTTTATTTGCGCATGTTCTTCAACTAAATAAAACATAAAATATCTATCTAGTGTTTATATTATTTCATGTAAAAGTACCAGTTTTGTCCTGTAATAATTGCAGATTAATAAAAATGAGTATAAAATTGAATCAGCCATTTCAAAAACCTCATAGATCACACAATAAGAGTTTTTTTAGGAATCAATAAAAGCTATTTCATGTACCAACAAAGGACTTTTTTACTCTAAATTTAGTACATATTTGAGTTGCAAAAAATTAAAATATTGAATAATCTACACAGTTTATAAATAATAATAATGAAAGAAACCTGAAAAACTGATCATGACTTTAGCAAGAAATAGGGTAAGTGGAACATAATTTAACATAGTAATCATTTTTTTTATTGCTTATTGAAAATTACACTTAAAAGTTAACTTATTAAAATTTCACATGTATTAATTTGTCATGTTATAATATCTATAAGGTGCGTACCTAAACATATTCTCCATCATTCTTATCCGGATTATCTTAAACATTTGCAGTTGGCCAACTAAAAATGCTGTTACATAATGGCTTATGCTTTTCCAGAATACTATCCCCGAACTTGCTTTTAAATCACCCAATTTATTTTTATTATTTAAAGTAAAAGGAATGTCTTTTGACTTACATAATTTATACCCAGAATACGCATATACCTTAAAGAAATGATTAAAAAAAACATGTTGAAAAAATGTGACTTAAGAGGTTTTACTTATATATTAAATACTTTATTTTTTTTTTGTTATTAAAAATAAATAAATAACACCACGAATTTCACAGTTTCATAATTCGCGCAAGGCGACGCGCGCATGGGTAACCAGTGACGTCATAAAACTCGGCTGACACTTTTCAGCTTTTAATCAATCCTATTCTCAATCTATCATCCTTGAGCGCAGTTGGTAGGAAGCTTACAACTCAGGGGTCGTAGGTTCGAAACCCGTGCTGGGACTCTGCACACTATAGAATTCTACTTTCTACTATCGACTCTATTCTACACGACTTGTCGACAAATTTGATAGTTATCGCTTTCTACATGTGAAGACGTGTCGTTTTCTACGATTACGAGATATCTATAATTTTATAGGCTATATTTTAAAATTTATGACATTTGGCACAAAAGATACAATCAAGATAGCAAAACAAGTCGCAATTGGCTTTCACACAAGAAACATAAAAGTTATTACAGGGTTACCCACGTCGAAAATTTTAAATTATCAGAAAAAACTTAGCATAGCCACAATGAGAACTATGAAATATTTACATAAAAGCTACAGATCGATGGTAATGTCAGAAATAAAAGAAGAGTTGTCGACAGAAAACAGAGTGAGATTTATGGCTGTTGTCGACTGTAGAAAGAAAGCGACCGGTTAAATTCTATAGTGTGCAGAGTCCCAGCACCGGTTAGGTGCTTGGGTTTTTTA
>CAJUYG010000724.1:106776-122121 GCA_910591675.1 Galerucella calmariensis | reverse complement strand
TACTATTCGTCCAAGCGCCCGGACGAATAGACAGTCCCTACTTTATTTGATACAATTACCATGTTATGCCTTATATTTTATATGAGTCCACAGAACAGAGAGTATGTTTACAAATTATACTGATGCTAAAATCTTTTTATTTTATATATATTATCAAATATCTTACCTCTAAAACTCAACACAAACAGAAGTCTTATGTTGAACTTGTCAGGCTGTTTACTGCGAAAAAACGAGCACCAAGTTCATAAACTTGATTTAAAAAGATTGTACATACTATTACATACTTAAGATCACCTATTACATATCACGAATTATCAACATATCAACATACGCGCATTATAAACGTAAATAAATATATCGACTGATTTCACGATTTTCACGGTCTCGCCATGATAAATATCTGACTTGATCATAGATAATAGGTCTGTTCGTAGAGCAGTCACAAACGGTTGGAAACTGGACGACTCAAGCGCAGTGAATAAAAATCGTCGTCAAAAAGACTCTGCGCATGAGTCGTCCAGTTTCCAACCGTTTGTGACTGCTCTACGAACAGACCTAATAACTGGACTTGATCGGCCCACTGTTCACTGTTGCCAAATTTCAGCATTCCGGCCTAGTATTGTAGATGGCCATGATTCTTTCACGGAGATGGATTCTTTGGTGAAAAATTTGCCTTTTGTTGTGATGTATACAGCGTTGCCAATGTTATAAGATGATTTTTTTAACGGATAGTATGCTCTACAAACACAAACATAACTGAAAAAGTAGATTTAAATGTCATGTAATAAGTAGGTTAGGTTATGTCTTTGGTCTAGATGTAAACAAAACAGAAGAAGTGGAGAACCACTGGTTCTGATTTGACAAAAATTTTTAGGTTTGAATTTCTAAAATGTTTTACAGATGTTGCACTAAAACATTACCAACGAAATTCAATGGTTAGTATAGTAGCATGGGTAATGTAAACATTAATCAATAAATCATTGAAATATGTGTTTACAGACTTTAAAAGATATTCAAATGCAGTCAAAACGGTCTCAATCCAAGCCCATAGATCTAATAAAGACAACTTACGTACAGAAGTATTGGCATATAGACACGTTTATCCCGAATTCTTACCTGATCCTAAAATTGAATTCAGAAATGCTCTACGAGAGAAGCTAGAAAGGATTGATATGTTAGCCAGAAGAAGTAGTATCAATATCCCAGAGTTTTATGTTGGTAATTATCCAATATTGCCATTTATAATAATGAAGAGCACATATTTTCATTGTATCCTTGTTAAATAACAATGTTTTTACTAAGGAGCAATTATTTTATCAGGTTCCATTATAGCTGTTGAATCATCAGATCCACATGCTCCAGGCAAACCTCATAGATTTGTTGGTATATGCATACAACGAAAAGGATGTGGGTTGAGAGCACAATTTATCCTAAGGAATGTTATTGACCATCAGGTAATTAAAGTGCAATATATCTATTGGTCATTGATAAGAACACAACCATTTTGTTACTTTGTTATGAAAATCAAAATTTTAAATAGAATTTGGCCATTTTTTTAACAAATTTAATCATTTACTTGTTTTTCTCAAGCAATATCCAATGTTAGTTTTTAAAAGGCTATATTATAATTATGATGTTAGATTGTCAGCATAATCTTATTCCTTATACTATTGTTCTCTCTGTGGTTTGAGGTCTTGCTACTAGTTTTTTAGTATAGAAAAATAATATAATTTATGACAAAATAACTCTCACTTTTGTGTGCTGACCGCAAAAAATGCATCCTATTCATTTTAAATAGTTTTCTGCAAACAATTGGCTGAACTACAAAAAGGTTTTGCGTATAAGAGAAATTATCTTTTCAACAAAAATAAAATTTGGTTATGAAAATGCTTTTGGAAATAAACATTTTTTTCAAGGGAGTCGAGATTATGTATAAATTGTATGATCCTTCAATACAAAAAATAGAGATATTGCGTCTTGAAAAGCGTGTAGATGATGAACTTCTTTATCTAAGAGATGCTCTTCCAAACTACTCAACATTTGATTCAAACATGGAAGCAGAAATTGTACCAGAAGGTATGTTGAAATTTAACAAATAAGGTTGAAGGTATTGTTTTAAAATGTCAATGTTTTAATGATTTTACATTTTTAACTGTAATTCTTTACAAAATTTAGTACTTTTATGTAATTTATAAGGAAATACTTTTAATATTCAAGAAGTTGTTATGAATTACTTTGGACATTATGATTAAGTTATAGTGTAGTGGTTGGTTAGTTTCAACATTACTGATAATCACATTTAGGATCTTCTATTCCTATCAATACCATAAAAGTGAAGTTAAAACCAAGACCTTGGTTGGAAAAGTGGGAGAGGAAAAATCTTAAAGGGATCCAAGATTTAGAATTGACAGAAAAATACTATAAAAGAGCTGAAAAAGTGGCTACTCCATGGGAGAAGTATGATTTGATGAAAGAATATATGTAAGTACCTATATATATTTTTATTTCTGAAATCAATTTTGTATAAGTAATTTTGACTGAAAATCTCTGCTCAAAACAGTATGAAAAATCACAAACTACTTTAAATGTGTTGCCAATTAAGAACTAAGTCCTCTTTCACTCATTATTTATTTTGATCTGATTTAAAATACTTTTATGAATGAATCTGTAGTAACCAGCAGGCAGTGGGATATGAAGAAATTGAGAAATGCTGGTTACCTATACTAATATTGGACCTCATTCACTCTAATAGGGACCACTTTGGGACCACTGTAGTTTTATGAGAACCACAGAACCCATTAACATGTTAATCACCATGACACCTCATGTTTGGGTTTCAGGGCTTGTGGTCAACAAGGCTCTGAAACACGTTTGTAGGGTGTCACGATGTGCGTTCACTTGAACGCCCGTGGCTCAGTTATTGGGCTTCAAATTACTCTGCAATATATGTAGGATATTTAAGAATGGCTTGGGGAACCATCCCCATATAAATGAGCCTGGGAATTTTTGTATTGTTTTTTTTTTTATAAAACGTCATTTTATTGATTGTAAGGAAAAGCCTGGAGTATGAAAACAAAATTCTTATACTATTACTATCCGAAGACGAACTGGGCTGGAAGTCGTCAGATGAATCATTATCTGCGAATTCTGTAGGCTCATCTTCATCCGATAATATCTCGTTATATGATTCCATAAGATGTTTTTGATCTTTTTCGTAACTCGACATTGCTCACACCACGAAATAAAATCATTTGAAACGGATTATTCGCAAACACTATAAATATCGACTGAACCTCATACGATATGAATAACATAACATTCCCCCTAATAACAAACAAGCTAAAGCATGTATTTTTGAAAACTGCCATTTGGGTTTAGGGGCGCTCACCAGGTAAAGGATCCGAAACCCAAAAGACAGGCTTCATTTTCAGTGTCATTATTTCTTGTTTTTAGGTGATATAATGAAAAAAATGCAAAGACAGGACATTATTATGAATATTCATTAATTATATCAATAATTTTGCTTGGGCCTGTAGAAACTTTTTTTTGATCTCCATTTGGGCGATTAACATGTTGATTAGTATTTTTGAGTTTTTATACAAACTTTCAATATGACAAGTAAAAATATGAATATAAAAAACTAACAATCTATCTATCAAACACTAATTACATGAACATAAATGAACTAATATAAAATCAATTATTTCTTGAATCTTGAGAGAATCTTGTTATGAAAAGTGGTGATCAGAGACTGATTTAGCCAATTCTGTGTATTTGCAAGTATGTCACATTTGTCAGGATTAAATTTGAAATAATCAATGTATTGAATAATTGTTTATTTTACATCACCATAACCTCTAATAGAGTGTTTGACTATGTGGCACTGGTTAGCACCCAGCTCGAATTTTTACAATGCAATGTATTTTCCATGTTCAGATTACTCACCTAAATGTCATGCAAAAAAATCCGTTTGGTCGGCTATATGCATGGCACAAAAGCAGAGCAATAATTTTTTTTTGGTTCGACTGATTCTTTTGGAGTTGGAATTTTTAGCACTGCACTTGTACATAACCTAATATTTTCAATGATTAGGTTAGGCACCAGTTCTTTTTGTAACCACACTTGCAACTTAAAGTTTAGAGTTTGCACCGGGCTAACGTAAGATATGCTATGAGTTTGTGCTTATAAATGATCTTTTATTTGTAGGCGAACTATCCCTGAAGAAGAGCAGTATGAAATATTTAATGAAATAGAGTCAAAACTTCAGAAACTTCAAGTGCAGGGAAGGAAAATGAAAAAGAGAGTTTTCATTAGACCTACTAAATTAGCCTAAAATGTATTTTCATCCTTTTTTATTTATAAGAATAAATAAACGTGTTATTTCTGTCTTGTATCTATTGAATTATCCGTTCTATATACCCAGTTGTGAACGCGTATAATAAAGACTTGTATAACTAGTAAGGTATTGTAACTTCTAGCGTTACACTATAAAAACAATACTAACATTTATTGGTTTTTCGACAAGTCCAAGTTAGAGGTTATGAATAGAAAAAAGTATTTTTGGGCTATCGGCTAGACCACAGAAGATGGGGTGGATCGCTTAGTGTTGACAAAAATACGGGAACGCCAGTTAAATTGTCCCGAAGCCCTATAAACATAATCTATTCGCTCCCAATTTAACAAAAAGCCGACATTTTAACGTAACTCCTGTACTTAACCCTAGATTATAATGAGCGCTTAATATTATCGATTACTCCAAATGTATTTATAAGAAATATATGAGTACTAACGTATCGAGTATGTATAATGAAAACGATTGCGTAGTCACAAGATAAGGGACAATTTAGAGCGACGACCCAGCAATGTAGTGGAACGCGTTTCATGCGATAATTACAGTCAAGCAGTGTAGAACATGGTTAGTAATTGGATGGGTGACCATGCCAATGAAAACCATCGTATAGGGCCCGTACAGCCTGCAGCGGACTAGCATATCACAGCTCGCTGGCATTATATCAATGAGCACGAGGTATGATGTAGATATGCCGTCTTTCGGAGGAGACGTAAAACCGAGGTCCCGAGTCCATGGATCGTTAAAGAACGCTACCACTGGTTGGAACACTAATGAAACGTGAACTTTGCGTTCAGCCTTTCAGCTTTTATATTTATCATTGAATTTCTTCAGAATTTTGGTTTTTGGTGGAATAGTCCATATATATTTCCTGTAAATAATGCTTTTGAGAAATTAATGAATTATTTCACTTTTGTGATTTGTGGTGGAATAAACTAATGGTCCAAAAATCAATATTCTTCAGAATTTTACCGCGAAATTTAAAATTTTGAACTGTTTAAATAAGAATCATCGTTTATCGACAATACAACAATTGTGCAGTAATCCATTTAATTATTTTAACACAAGTTTACATAAAAACTAATAGTTGCAGCCGTTATCCCTTAAGTACATATCTGGATTACTGCACAGTTTCTGGGTCACAGTTCCTGATTGACAAAAAGTTTCCTGCAATACAAGTTCCAATGGTATAACAAGTTTTCTGAGTATAGTTTCCCTTATACAGTATCTTTGATACAAGTTTTTCTAAAATCATAAGGTAACCTGGATACAGTTTCCTGTAGACATTCCATATAACCACATCAATAGATAAAGTTTCAACATCAACATCATCTTCACAAATATTTGTTTCAGGGTGTTAAGTATTTTAAATTTTTTTTTACATTGTTTACTAACCCTTCTTTTTCGTGTAATTTCACTATAGAAATTATATACGTACATGTTTTTTATCTAGAGAGTTTTATTCATTATACAGAAACTAAGTATTTTTTTTATTAACAGATTAAAAGTTAGCTAACCTTTAAATTTGATTTTGTTTCTAATTTTCTTTTAGGAAAGAAAATTAGTGGCACCCTGAAATTGCTTTTTCTATTTTTTACTAGTTTTGATTAAGTATAGCTATTTGTATTACTAGGGAGAAAAGTGCCACTTTTCCTCCCGCAGGATGTAGTTTACTACAGTAAACATCCAAGGGAGGAAAAGGCACTTTACTTCCATGTGATACATATGATTTTTCCTCCTACCCACCTTTTTTTGAAAATTTATTTACGACACAAATAGGTAACGAATATAATTGAGAACACAAGAATTATTTATTAAACATAGTATTGTTTAACTATATTTTAGAATTATTTATGTTAATATTGAATATGCAGTTTTGAGCAGCACTTATATGAACACCATTGGAAAAAGATAGGGTTTGAACAGGAGCTTTAGTATTTGAAATATTTTCGCTTAGCACACTGTAATGGTGGTAACTTCTAGAAGTGCTTGGCTGATTTTGATCAAGTTCAGGTTCTACATTATTTCTCATAATTTGATCAGAAATTTTTCTTTTTTTTGTGTAAGATTGTTCTACATAACCTTCTGCGGTATTGGTTGATTTCCAACCGCCACGCTGTTTTAGAGCTAAAATATCCCCACCAGCGTTTACTAACAGAGTTACTGAAGTTCTTCTGAAACTGTGCCCTATGTAATGTTTGGCATTAGGAAGATTGAGGTATTCTGCAATTTTTTGTGGTATTTTGGATATACTATTTTTGCCAACCACTTGATTTATACATTTGCCTGCTTTAAAGCATACCAACAATCGTTTATGCTCAGTTTAAGGACGTAGACATACTTTTTAACGATTTGAACAAAATTTGGGCCGTTACCTGTTGTAGTATTGATAACGAAAGTTCGTTGTTTATACGTTTTTGAAGTGTGGATATTTATGACTAATAGATTGTCTTTCTCTTCAATATCATCCATAGTCATTTTAATAAGCTCATCACATCGACATGCTCCAGAAATTCCAATAACAAGGACTACCTATGAATATTTTATATCAAAAATTAAATTATTTGCATGGGATTTCATTTCTTACCTTCATTAATAAAAAAACATCATCGGGGGCTTCCATTAAGAAAATATTTATTTCTTCTCTTGTAAAAGTTTTAGTTTTATTTGGTTTGTATCCGGCATTTTGACGTTTCAGAAATGCAATCAACTTTGGATATTTAATATCGACATTGTCCTTCATTTGTATCATTGTGCGTAGCATTGAATATTTAGACCAAAGTGTTGAAGCTTTTAATGATTTTCCTTGTAGGGAAAAATATGCCAGTAAAACATTCTCTGAATATTTATGTATCTTGTTGTCTTCAGCCCATTGCTTATATTGTGCATATTGTTTTTCATACCTGTCTTTAGATTTTTGTGGTAGTAAGGTTAATGACGCTATGTTAGCTTGTTCCTTAATATTAGGTGGTCTATTTGGAAATTCAAAATCACTTGAATCGCTCTCCATTTTTCAAAAATTCAACTAAGTTTAATGAATGTAGCGACTTTGCACCTCAAAAGTCAATCGCCGTGTTTACTGTCAGTGAGCCACAGCAAACTATGCTTTTCTTATTCTGAACTCAAATAACGTATATATAGTTTGTTCAACCATCCTTTGTCGTTACATCATAATCGGTGACGTATTCTGCCGTTTTACGTATGTCTCATAGGGCATGTCCACGACAGTTGACATTGACAATACTTGGGTGGTAAAACAATAAACAATAGACATGTTGAAAAATTATCAAACAACTATTAACCTATATTATATATTATCAAATATGCAAGCTCAACAATTAAAAAAACTTTAAAAGTACACTGAAGCAAAAACTACTAAACTCAAACATGATCTATCATTATAAATCAGCATAACCTCACTATTAAGTACCACGTGGTCTGAACGCTTTGTTTATTGTTTTACCACCAGACTAGTTTGTGACGTCACGTGGACATGCTCTATATTTGTTGAATATTATTTTACACTTAACCTCAAAATTATAATCAATGACATATGTTGAGATTTGTTTTCAAAATATGACAACTGAACTGTCAAAAGTAACAGATAAAATTGATGTCGACCTTAGATAAGAAATACGTTAATGACGTCATAATTCTGTATCATCCATTTCTTGAATGAGAGAGCAAGCTGGACAATGTATGACGTAACGGCAAAGGATGGCTGAACAAACTATATCTAAGATTCCTGAAGTTGAAATTTGTATTGAAGAACTACGTTGAAGTAACATTAATGTTTGATTTTTACCAAAAAACAGGATATACAGGATGTTCTAGAAATTATGGAAACAATATGAATATAATGAATTCACAAGTTTCATCGTTTACAACTTACTTGAAATGAGGGGGAGGAAAAATACTTTCCTCCCTAGGGAGAAAAAGTATGAGTTTCCTCCCTCATTTGAGGAAGGAAAGTGTGTACTTTCTATAGGGGTAGAAGGAAAAATTCTATTCTTAATATTAATAAGGTAACAAAGCCCTGCGAACTGGCTTAGGTTACTACCAAATTTAATTGGTTAGTTAGACAAGAACCTGCGGTATTTAACATCATTGGACTTTTTATTGTTTCATTGAGGCTCTCTAAACTTAAATTAGTGTTTCAGGTTCGCCAAAATTTGCGGTTATGGGTAGAGTGCTCTCGGCGTCGGTGATTAGCCTCATTCACATAAATAGACCGACGTTAAATAACAGAATAAAAAAAGGGGAACAATTTGCTCTACTTACAAACAACCAAAGTGTACCTGCTAGTGAGGTAGAAATTCGATTTTAACATTAATAGTTAATATAAAAATAAATCAGTGGTCAGCAAGACCACCTTGCCAACCACTACTCATGTATATTAACCATAATCGAATATAGATAGGTAGTGTTATTGTGCATAACGGTTTGATACAAAATTTCAAGAGGGGAATTAATATAATTATAAATAAATTATGACATAGTTTGTAAATTAATAAAAAAGTTAAGTTGAAAACCAAAATATAAAATATGTGTGTATCTACTTCATGGTAATGCCAATCATTCACCATGTGCAAAAAAAATTCCTTACATAGTATGGCAGCATTAAAAATCTTAAGACCTATAAAACCTGTTCTCTTCTCTTCAGTACTTTTGTTTTACGTCTACGAAACTCAGCAATTAAAATGCCATCATCATCCTCTCCATACATCGATCAGCAATACACACTCACTTAGCCATAACTTTTACATGGGGAGGGTTTTGGTTTTTTTCATCTGATAGGTTTAGAAGGGGAGAGCTTTATTGAAGGCGCCGCCTAAGGTAAAAAAATCGAGTGCCACGACCTAAAGCAATTTTTCAACTTCAAGAAATAATGTTAAGTTTTTTTTTAATCATTTGTTTGACTAAAAGTATTTTTAAACATCGTTTTTCGTTTTGCCCCCTTCTGCTGAAATGGTTATAACCATGTATATATATTTTTTAAAGGAGCCGTCTCTTCGCCGGCACCACCTCAGCCTCTTGGGCTTATTGTGGATTCTCCGCCTATTCAGCCAATCCGTACCCTGTATTAGCTCATACAGGTTCTTTACTGGTTGGTTGTAGAAGTCTTCTGGGGTCATATGGGGTCTTCCATTTAGTTTTTGCCTCCTGTGGTCCAGCGTCTCACAGTTGCATAATATGTGCGGAGCTGTTTCAGTGTCCTTTTTGCATCTCCTGCATGTGAGGTCTCCGTTATACAGCCCTATTTTGTTCAGGTGCTCCTTTGTGGGAAAGTCTCCCGTCAGAAGCCCCGTTATGGTTCGTAGTTTGTTCCTGCTCATTGAGAGCAGTTCTTTTGCTACTTTTTTTGATAGTTCTTTTATAAATGTCTTCTCATGTGTTTGCCTGGGCGTATTCTTTCAGAGTTTTATGGATTGTTCTTTTACCCGCCCTTTCAACCATGACCAAGTGGAGCATCTGGGGATGCCCACAGATGGTTCGGGTTCGTTCATCAGTGTTGACGATCCTGCTCTTGCAAGTTCGTCAGCTTTTTCATTGCCAGCGATTCCTTTGTGACCTAGGACCCACTCCAGTGTTACACTGTTCCGAGTCGCCAGTCTTCTAAGTTCTTCGCCGCATTCCCATATCAGCCGAGATGTTACCTGTATATTAATTTGGGAGCACCTATTTTAAAAAGTGATAGATGATTGAAAATTGAAGCTTTTATTAAAACAGAAAATTTAACCTTTTCAGCTAAATTATTCACAATTGTTGAGGAATCTATTTCTATTGCCACATCCCGATGAATACTCATATTGCGGCAGTATGCTAATAAAAAATTATTGTACCTTTATTGTATTCTCTATGTAGAGGGTTTGAACCCCCAAAACCCCCCCTTATATACGTCCCTGGCAATACACCTTAACTGGGAAGAGAAAAACCCCCATATAATCAATAAATTGAGAAGCCACTAGCAACCCATGCACGTGGAGTGCAAGCAAAAGAAAAGTTACGTAATTAAATAGACTTTCAAAATGAATTCCTCTGAAGGATGACTTAATAAATAAATAAATTTCTTTTACGGAAGTTGAAACTCTTCGCTTTCCACAGCGGTCACTTTTTTTTGGAAAAAAATGTCCCGAATGGATTCTTAGAGGACGGTTCTTCGCGCAACGTCGAAATCCGTTTCGACGAAGAAACAACCCATCCCAATATACTAATTACCATAAGTTCCGGTTTAACTGACCAAAATCGATGATAAAAATATCTATTCAATTTAACAATGGTTCCAAACATACCACAATATGTACCGACAAAATAATAGCTATATAGAGGTGTCAGTATCCTAAAGTTACAGTATAGGCCAGACGATAGGGGTAACAACTACAAGTAATTAGCAATACGGCTGATTTTTTTTCATAAGTACCTACCTTAAAGTATGTAGATTAAATACAAAAAAGTTTACCAGTCTATCGATTTCCCAAATTAGAGAAAAAATCAAAAAATACCACCGTGTAGGAGGAGTGTTTAGCAACAAAAAAGGTTGTCTGCGTTTCTTTCGTCCGAGCAATGGTTTGTCGGGAAAAAATTCGGTAAACTAAGTATGTGTTCCGCATCCACGCGACTCTATTTTCTTAAGCGAGGCGGAGTACATTATAAACTATTGTACAGTTATAATGTAAATATAAATAATTGTAATACGGCGTTTTGAAGAGGAAAGTGTCGGCTTTAAGATGGCATTTTTTTGCCATAGCACATAATCATTTTTCTCCACGACTTGATAATAATGCACAAATTATTTTTACCTACGACCCCCCCTGTAATCAGTCAATAACACACAGTTGGTATCAATGTAACGACAGCTATTACGCACTGTAAAAAAAACGCACAGCTGTAAAGTAAATCGCACGGCTTCCCTAGCAACATCTTAGCAACTGTCAATAGACGTCTCCATTTTATTCAAAATTTACTATTTGAAAACATTAGATATGGCCACGTTTAACTGTGAAAAGCACAAAGGGCTATGTATATGTATTGATTATAATTGAAAAATGGTCTTTCGATTATCAACAATATAATAATAATGATTAAACGTTAGTTCTTTACTGTGCTTCTTTCATTGGTAATAGAGTAATAGAGATGGAGTTTACCAAGCACCTCTAATTATGTAACTGTTATTTCTTATGCTTCTTATGAAAAATACAAGTACAAGTAGGTCGTAGGTAAAGTATAGTACGTAACTCGTGTTGTAGAGCATTTTACGCACTCACGGAATTACTTTTCCATTCGTGCGTAAAATGCTCCTTACCACACACGTTACGTAATATACTATTACATATTTAGCTGCATAATGATATAAATTCTTCACACCAGTGAATAATAAAAATAATTCACTCTCGTAAGCCAATCACATTCTATTATTATCAGGATTCACGCTAAAATGAATAAATCAAATCGTCTCTTTAAAACGCCAAATACGTAAAAACGCAAGTCGCTTGTGACAGCGCGTCGCTTGAAACGTCAAAATAATTATAAAATCATAATTTTACGTATTATAAGAGAAAAAAAATAGACAACAGTAGCGATAGTGAATGTGTACGTGTACGCCTCCCGGAATAAATTTCATTTATAAATGTAAGGGTTCCGATTAAAAATATGAGTTACGTATATATATTTACTCTATAGCCTAGTGGTGGTTGACTATTGCGCGGACGATCGAAGTTCGATCATCACTGGAAGTTTTTTCTCAGTGTTCCCAACTCTCAAAAATTTATCTCCCTAAAACCCCAATCAAAAACCCCTAAAACCCCCTAAAATTTTTTTTTATTTATAAAATAATTAATCAAATATGTTTAAATAAATAATACATTAAATATAATTAATAAATAAGAAAATATCATTAAACAAATAATAAATTTAAAACAATCAATAAATAATTTCATTCAGCAACATTGTGCATGATCCAGCATGCCGTTGCAGTGTGAATCGAAATAAATATTCGGAATCATAAAAATCCCTAAAAATACCCCTAGAAATATGACACCCCTAAAAAAAACCCATCCTACTTTTTTCCCCCTAAATCTAGGGGAAAAACCCCTAAGTTGGGAACCCTGTTTTTTCTTGTTAGTCGTGGAGAAAGTATACCTAGTCTTTTACTTGTGTAGAATGGGTATTATTCACTTGGATGATTCCAAAACTCACTCGCTGCGCTCGCTCGTTTTGGAAACTTCATCCGCGTGAATAATAGCCATCATTCTGCACTCGTTGAAGAATATACTAGCAAATTACTCATATATAATATAAATATTAAATTCTAATAAAAACCAAGTATCTCAATAAAAAATATATTATACAATAAGGTGGCATTGAAACAATTTTTCAAAGGATGGAAACTGTTATTTAGGAGGTCTGTTCCATGGATAAAATTTACGGATAATAATTAATTTTTCCTAATTACGAAATACGGCACTCTTCATTATTTTGTAAATTTTAGGAATCTTGAATTTACAAGAAAATATATACCAATCTTACGACAAACTTCGGTATATGGGTTATTTCAAGAGATATCAAAAAATGTTATTAACAAAAATAGTAGATGTGCTGAAGGTCCATATTTTGAAATTATATCGAACTATACAGAGTGCTGCATAACTCCGTTACAAACCAAACATATGATTTTTCAAATGGGAACCCCTGTATATTATACCGAATTCGGATTGGTTACATTTTTTTGAAGCTTTTGATATGAGGTTTTGCCACGTTATACAGAGTCCTTCAAAAGATATGGACACGTTCATGTGAAAATCGTAGGTAAATCAACGCTCTGTAGCTTGTTGTACGTTGAAGAAAAAAATTTTTTTTGCCAAATAGAGTTTCGTAACATGATGCTTTATCTCCGTATCCTATTAAATTTCCATTACATTCTTTCTTATATACAGGGTGAACGGAAACTCGAACCTGTCATTTTCTTTCTTCTTTCAAATGGAGCACCCTGTATTTTATAACAAAAATAGAATCTTCGATTAAGTAACTTTAATTTTTGTCAAGCATTCCCTATACCCAAAGTTTATAAAAACACAGTTATTTTGTAATATTTATTGTAAACTAAAATTCTTGACCTATTATGTGAAAGCATTAAACGTGGTATGTAACAAAAAATCCTAATTAATAATAAATTTTAATAAACAATTTATTCTAAACAAAACTAGCCACCAAAAGTATGATTCTAACCGTAATATTAAACTAAAGGTTCAAGATGTTCACCGTTAACATCAATGCAATGCTGTAGAATAGTTCAAATGATTGACTAACATTTCCCAGCATATCAACGTTAGCAGATCGAAATGCCGCACTAATTCTTTCTTTCATGTCATCTCTAATAGGCGGGGATTTTATAAACTTATTCCTCACAAGACCCGGAAAAAATAAATATACTTTTGTTAAATCGGGTGACCGAGCTGGCCAATCAGTTGGGCCCCCTCTTACAGCATTGCATTGATGTTAACGGTGAACACTTTGAACCTTCAGCTTAATATTATGGTTAGGATTATACTTTTGGTAGCTAGTTTTGATTAGAATGAATTATTCATTAAAATTTATCATTAATCAGGATTTTTTGTTACATACAACGTTTATTGCTTTCACATAATAGGTCAATAATAATAGTTTACAATAAATATTATAGAATAACTCTGTTTTTATCAACTTTGGGTATAGGGAATGCTTGACAAAAATTGAAGTTACATAATCGAAGATTCTATTTTTGCTATAAAATACAGGGTGTTCCATTTGAAAAAAGAAAGAAAATGACAGGTTCGAGTTTCCGTTCACCCTGTATACAAGAAAGAATATAATTGAAATTTAATAGGATACGGAGATATTGCATCATGTTACGAAACTCTGTTTGACAAGACAATTTTTTTTCTTTAACGTACAAAAAGCTACAGAGCGTTGATTTACCTACGATTTTCACATAAACGTGTCCATATCTTTTGTATAACGTGGCAAAACCTCATATCAAAAGCTTCAAAAAATGTAACCAATCCGAATTCGGTATAATATACAGGGGTTCCCATTTGCAAAATCATATGTTTGGTTCGTAACGAAGTTATGCAGCACTCTATATAGTTCGATATAATTTCAAAATATGCACATCTACTATTTTTGTCAATAACATTTTTTGATATCTCTTAAAATAACTCATATATCGAAGTTTGTCGTAAGATTGGTACACCCTGTATATTAAATACTGTAACTTTGATAAAACTGGGGTAATTTTATTGGGGTTTGCGTAGACATGTTGGGGAAACTTCTAAGATCAAGAATATATAAGCACAAAATTAATTGATTTACTTACATTTTTGGATTCAATGATTTTTTGTATTATAAGCGAAAATAGCAATTTTTATAGATTTGGGTAGGAATCTTCTTTATTTTTTCTTAATAAAATTTGATACTCCTGTAGTATAAAGATTAATATTCAACGAAGAAAATGTATAAAATATTATTAATATAAAATTTTAAGATATAATTTTTTTCATACCTTTTTCCAATAAAAATATGTGAAAATTAATTTATCACATTTCATTTATTATTCACAACCTCAACTCTTACCAAAGATTCTGATTGAATATTTATATTTTTTTCCGCCGTGCAGCAGAGTCGCGCGGATGCGGAACACATACTTAGTTTACTGAATTTTTCATGGACAAACCATCTATCGGACGAAAAAACGCAGGAGACTTTTTTATTGCAAACTAACTGGTAACTACCACCCTACACGGTGGTATTTTTTATTCTTCTCCACCTTCCTCGCAGCGCTAAATATTGGAATTTGATTTTTTTTCTAATTTGGGAAATCGATAGACTGGTAAACTTTTTTTCATATTAATCTACATACCTCAAGGTACTTATGAAAAAAATCAGCCGTATTGCTAATTACTTGTACTTTTGGTCTAAAATGACCCATACCGACTGGCCTAGTATCTTTGAAATAATATGTT
>CAJUYG010000724.1:25358-91543 GCA_910591675.1 Galerucella calmariensis | reverse complement strand
GTTTGGCATCTTGAACACTACCTGTTGCTTCAAACTTGTGAAGAAGCTCCCTCAAATAAGTTCTCGAGATAGGGCGATCTGGGTATCTCATTAAATAAACGTTCCTCTTCATGGAGATTCTTTCTAGATTCACCATTATTAAGATAGCTGCTACTTTGTCGGCTTGAGTACGTACCATTTTGCCTATGTAAACTCTTAAACGTCTCGTTAAACAATAATAAAATTAAATATTTAAGCTATTCAGAAGAACTTTGCGAAGAAAGAAATACTATTAAATTAAAGACGTCAATTTTTTTGAAAATTTTTTGACAGCTCCAATAACCAATAAAATTTCCTTATTTTTGATAATATGAACAATTTCACCCAATCATGTCAACATTACACTGATAACAGACCATGGGCTGTTTTCACGTTGCTATGGACACAAACCTATTGATTTATTTCGATTTTGAAGTTTCATATATTAAATATTTGGAAATGTCACGATCTGGTTGTTATTATATAATTGGTAAAAAATTTTCCATCCGAATAACAACAGGCAACAGACCTCCGCCTACGGCGTCGGTCTGTTTCCAAGCAACAAGCTTTCGAAATCTGTCATAAAATTTTTTCGAACAATTATCAATGTCCTTGGGTTATTACTACTGACAACTAACCAGAGGCGGACTGAAAAATCTTCAATATTTAAATGTGGAATAATAGTTTTGGTACTTATTCAATTCGTCCGTCAAAATTAGTTTAAGCCCAAACAAAATTAATATGGCTATGTAGCCAATGTCAATGCCTTCCAAACGAGATATCACTTGCCATAAGGTCCTATTAAAATCTATTGACCAGAGTGGCACTGTGACGTCATTTATTACTATTACGTCACCTGTTACCATTCGTAGAGAAGTTTACAACACTTTATTTTCACCCTCCAAATTTTATTAATGTAAGTGTAGCCGTTCAAAAGATACGAGGGGGGAGGAGACTTTTGAATAGCACTGTATGTAGTTTATTATACATATGATGATATTTTTAATGTATAGTCAATAAAAATCATCTTTACTGCATAGGCAGTAAAAGTATTACTGTAAATGTCACTAATACTGACATTTAATGTCAATCTGTTATTAGACGACAACGAAGTTTCCAAGACATTAGAGACTGGAAAATATTGGACAAACAATATTATGTTTAAATGCAGCTAATAAGGCAAAGAGCAACACAGAATTATTAAACTTCAACTTACTTGCAGAATAGTAATTTGTAGAGTTCATTTCATTAGAATTTCTAGCATAAGTTTCAAGTAATTTTCTTTTAACTCCTTGGCAGTGAGTAGTTGGTTTCAAACCGATTTGAGTTTCTTTTTTGTCTTCCCTAGGTAATGTATCCTTTACTGGAAGATTTTTGATTATTACATCGCTGTCATCCACTTTTGAGGAAAGTTCATTGCTGCAAAAATAAAGTTGCAGATAGAGTAAGCTAAGATCATTAGTTGATCCAAACAATTTACAAATAACTTTTGTAAGTTCCTTGTGGTATATTAATTATTCCTTAATTCTTATAAAGATATACTTACATAGAATTTCCTACTTGCAAAGAAAGCGTAGATGAAATTCGATGTTTCGAGGACGAAACGTCGCATCTCGAAGATATGAAATCACCCGGAGAAACAAAAGAATTATTTGAAAATTTCGAGGAATCTTGAGGCAACGATTTTGTCATTTCCACAGTTCTGTGATGCCTTTCTTCTTTTGGCGTATAACAGTTTACATCCTTAGGTTGATAAGCTGCCAAATCGTCCAAAAGAGACTTCGGTGTATCCGAATAAGGTTTGAACATTTGAAATTTTGATAGATCTGTTGGTTTTTCCATGGGCATCGGTAAACTGGGTAATGTTTCAGCATGTGGGATAATGTCTAGCTGGGGTGTGATTTCGGGATGGTTAATTGGTTTGTCTTCTTCAAGTTTTTTATCTTTATCGGAATGTTTGTCTGCATATAAATTGGAGCTATGCTTATCAATGTACATATGAGAATTAAGTTTATCCTTATCCATATAATTGTGAGTACTATGTAAATCTTTTTCCGAGTAAGAATGAGATCTATGCTTATCAGAATAGGAATGGGAAGTTGATTTCTCTTTTTCTGAATATGAATGAATTGAAAGTTTTTCTTTTTCGACATATGTGTTGGGGTTATGTATTTCGGGATAAGCAAGAGAGACTTGTTCATCCCTAACGGGGTACGTATGGGCAGCGTATTTATCTTTTTTCATGTAGTTATGAACAGTGGAACCTGAAAATAAATAATATTTTTTATTGGTCACATCATACTTCAAACCCCAACTACTGTGGTGCGGTCACCGTGACCGATGTCCCTAGTATTAAGCCCTTCCCTAGTTGTATAACCTTGGGCGTCTCTGTACCTTAAAATTAGTGCATTTTAAGACGGTAGCCGGGTAGTCCCATGTTACCCAATATTTTTTAGATTACGTCGATTTGAAATTTTTTTGCGGTCATATAATCTCTGCACATCGTTATAGCCCGGGAATCAGTGATAGTTATTTGTCAGTCATTTTAACCCTGGCCATAATTTGTTGAATGCTTCATTTGGTTGTGCTCTAATGCATAGTGACCGTCAGCTGGCGCACCAGCCAACGGGAGGACCGAAAACACGTAAAATTTTTTGAGTTTCATTTTAACCCGTCTGAAATTTATAGAGATGGTAGCTGTGGTTATTTGAATAAAAAAATTGTCAGCTGGCTGTATGTCGGAGGAAAAGCCGCAAGCAAGTCATAAAAACAAGTGAAAAAGTTTTCGAGTTTCAGTCATTTTAACCCAGCTGAAATTTATAGATAAAATTTATAATAAAATAATAGTTATTTACTTCATTAGTGGGATATGGACATTATTAACGCACGCATGTGAAGTCTGCACGACGAGACCGTGGGCTGAGTCTTGTAATCACATAAGTGCGTTAATAATTCCTATCACACGTATTACGTACAAAATTTTATCTACAACTGTTTATTAGTATTATTAATAGTATCTATATCATTAAATTGAAAAAATAATTCAATCCAATGTATTTTTAATAATATTTCAATAATATTGACTGCAAACATAAGGTACTGTGTATCATATTTTGTGACCATAACAACAAAGACAAACAAAGCTGTGGAAATAGAATAAATCAGTTATGTCATCAAATTGTCAAAGTTGAATGAACAAAAATCTTTAAAAATGAGTTCAAGCGAAGACAATCTCCTTTCGGAAATTGAAAGTGCAGCTTCCTGTGTTATTTTTAATATTTAATTCTGGTATTATTATTTTTCTAGATTCTTATTATCGCACTAGTGCGGTAATGTTTTTAAAAACGCACTAGTGAGGTAATATTCGTCATTATGACACTTAAAATAGTGTCAAATCGTACCCGCTACATGACAGTTGTAGATAAATAAATTTATAGATAAATTTCAGCCGTATTAAAATGTCTGGAACTCAATTTTTCTCAACGTGTGGTCGGTTCTCCTGTTGGCCCACCCACCGCTGGTGTGTCAGCTAACGGTCACTATGCATTAGAGCATAACCAAATCAAGTATTCAATAAAATTGGTCGCCAAAAACCATCACTGGTTCCCGAGCTACAAATGCGTGCATTTAAATCGACCGACGATACCATATTTTCTATGTAACGCCGATACAATATCGCATAAACACGAAATTTGTTCTTCTGTAATCGCGCCATGCAGTGCAATTTATTTCTGCTACTATTTCCCTAAGCAAAATGCAAGCATATGCATGTTTTCAGACATGTAGCAAGAAATCGCAAATCGCAGGATTTTTTAGTACCTACCAGTGATGTGATGTCAAAGGAAACATCTGAATTTCTTTAACAGAGTTAATAGAACTAAGGCACTGCCCAGGGGATGAAACCCAGGACGATTATATAGACAGAATAAGGAAAAATAATAAATGGGCCGAAATTAATTTTTTGATAGGTGCATTTGAAAACTCTTATAAAGAAAAAATAGAAGCAAGTATAATTCTTTTAACGATCTAAGAAACTGACCTGACCTGAGAGGGGATACTGACATGCAATAAAGCAATAAAACTATTAGCCGTGACAGGGTACCTATGCACGGTAAATCCGGAAAGTTTTATGGTTTTATTGCATCTCAAGTGAAGTCAGTTTCTCAGATCGTGGAAAGAAGAGATAGGTAAATAAAAATTTAGTTCAATAAATGTCTACAATAATATCAAGACCATCAAATTTTGTTCATTTGCCAAGGCAAACCGTCCGCGGGACTCACAAAATAATTGGTAGGTACATTCGTCGTTTGCCTGACATCCACCTGTTACAGCTCTTGCTTGTTGTACATTTGTAAAATTACTGCAGCTTTTACAATTCACCATTTGATTCTCATTTTACCAAATGCACATTCTACAAATCTAATATTTGCCCCTGTCAAAATAGTTTCATTCGGACTATTCAAAGAGCTATTTTTCATTTTCTTCCAAAACACAGTTTTTTTCCATGAAGCCTAGCTAACTTTACGTTAAAAAATTCGATCGTATCAAATTATGGTCATGAGTGTAAGTGATATACCATTTTGCGACCATTTATCTCCAGCTGAAAATGGTAAGGTAATATCTTCTGTAAGTTCCTTGTGGCATTATTTATTAATTTTTTCTCTTATTTTTTGGGAATCAAACCACAATAATGTTTTTTTATTTTTTTATTTCCACGTTTCGGTAGCGTTCCAGCTACCTTTGTCAAGATTAATTAATAATATGGTAATAGTATGGTCTGAAAATATTCTTAGTGTTACTTATTATTGCTGTGTTTGTTACCCATATTCTGGAACAAGCCCCCTTGGAGAAACTTGAAAAAAGAAAAATTTGCTACACTGTTCCTTCAAGACTGAAAAGAAAAGCTTTTCACTTGTGTTACACGTGTACCAATCCAATTTGTGTTCAACATACAGATCGCGAAAAGTCTATTCGAGACATACGATTTACAGCTGCTTGAAAGAGAGAGAGAAGAATAATTGTTCGCAGTCAGCGTTGGGCGTGTTTTCAGTTACGGCTACCAATCTGATATGAAAGCAGCGTTGCCAATTTGGAATGTTTGGTACTTTCAGAGGAACAAATAACTTATTTTGCATTTGACTTTTAACACGGGATAAAGCCGTATTTAGTAGGAGAAAATCAAGATTGGTAATATTATTGATTTTTGAAAAATAAGTGAGATCAGGACAAATAAGGATTAAATTATATAGTTCATGAAAAAATTTGGACAAATTACAATCTCCAGTAAGTAAAATCTATACACTTTCGATTTATATACTGGGTGGTCCGTAAGTAATGGGTCAATGTGAAATGGAAGATTCTTGATCTAAAAATATTACAATCTGACGCAACTTCCCTTGATAAAATATCGACGATAAGAAAGATACAGATACAGATTTCGAAAGCGTATTGCTTAGTAACAACCCGACTCGGAAGGCGGAGGGCTGTTACCCCAAAGCAACATCCTTGAGGAAAGTTATGATAAATTTATTGCAAGTTATCAATGTTCTTGCTATATTATAGCTGATAATAAATTTGCTGACATCAGCGCCTACTACCGTTATCATTTTTGTGCTAATAGATGAAGCGAAAATTATGAAGGGGGGTTTAAAAATGCGAATATCTCGGAAACCAGTAGCTTTCAAGACTAATGATAGGTATACCTTTTTGTCGCAAAAATGATTTTAATATTTTCCAATAAATAGAGGGATACCGTTAACAATAAATAAGTTAATCGCACAGTTACACCAAAAACATAGCTTTTGAGGCGCCCCCTAGAAAATACATCGAAATGGATAACATACCATGATTTTCCAGGTCCTAAAACCCCTATCTCCTAATTTTTACGTTTGTATATTTTAAATTTTCCAATTTACTGAGAAAAAACATTTTTGACATTTCAACTTTGCCACCCTGTATATTTTTCATCATCAATATTCTATCAAAGGAAGTTGCGTCAGATTGTTATATTTTTGGGCCAAGAATCTTCTGTTCCACTTTGGACCATTAATTACGGACCACCCTGTATATGTAAATTTCACTATTATTAGTTTCCGTTAACGTACTAACATCACAATGATCTTCACAACAATAGTAACTAGTTGTAGTCGGTTTATATTTCCATTTTTCCCCTTTTCTTTTTGTTGTTACTTTATTATATGATATTAATTTGAAAAATTATTGATGCTTTAGTGTCAATAAAGTATACTTCTCTCTCTCTCCACCCTGTATCTTTCTTATCAACAATATTTTATAAAAAGAAGTTGCGTCAAATTGTAATATTTTCAGGCGAAGAATCTTCCATTCCACTTTGGACCATTACTTACGGACCACCCTGTATATCTGTATAAACTGTGAGTCAAATTTTTAATTTTTTTGTAAGCTTATACCACTGTCCTCTGGGCTGGTTGATTTTAGAATTATTAGTTTTTGTTTAATGTTTAATAATAAATAATGTGTCTAATTTTGTTAAAAAAGAAGTTGTTAACTAAGAAAATTAAATTTTGTCTAGAGATGCCCGGTTTTAGAAAGGATACATCACCAGGATGGGATAAAATAACATACAGTATGATATCAAATATGCCCAAAGGGACAAAAATAAAACTACTTGATATATACAACAAAATATTAAAAAGAGAAGCAGGAGTACCAATGGATTGGAAAACCCAAATAATATTACCAACTCTAAAAGAGGGAAAAAACCGAAATGAACATGAAAGTTACAGGCCACTAGGGCTATCATCATGTGTATGTAAGGTACTAGAAAACATGGTAAAAACAAGATTAGATTATACATTAGAGAAAAATAAACAATTTCACACATTACAGAATGGATTTAGGAAAGGAATAGGTGTTACGGAATGCACTACATGGTTAGCTACAGAAATATATAAAAATTTAACCAGAAATCATAAAACAATAGCGACATTCATAGACATATCAGCAGCATATGACAATGTACTCATTCCAAAGCTTATCGAACATCTGAACAGAGCAAATATAACAGCAGATATCATAATCTTCATACAAAATATATTAGAGCAAAAGAAAATATATATCAGGTCACCAAACTCAGGAACCTTGAAAGGACCACAATGGGCCAATAGAGGATTGTTACAAGGATCACCATTAAGCCCCTTACTATTCAACATATACACGGCAACACTAATGGAAGCATTAGGAGAAGAGGTGAAAGTCTTACAGTATGCGGATGATATAGTAGTAGTTGCAAGCCACAACAACATAAAAAATTGCATCACAATAATGGAAAGAGCATTAAATAACATGCAAGAGTGGTTGAATGAACATGGCTTTACAGTATCAACAAGTAAAACGAGGGCAATTTTATTTAGTAGAGGTAGAATAAGAACACAGGTGCCAAGACTACATATGAATGATAAGACGATAGAATGGTGTAGGGAACACAAATATTTGGGGGTAATATTTGATAGTCAAATGCTGTGGACCAACCATAGCATATATGTAATAAAGCACTAAGAGCAATTAATGTCATGAAAGCGATAACTAGAACTTTTTGGGGATCGGACCCAAAAATACTACTAAACATATACAAGGCATTGGTACGAACACATTTAGAATTTGGAGTGATGTGCATATTTAAGACATCAAAGGCTAACTGGGGAAAACTTGACAAGGTACAATATCAGGCATTAAGAATAATCACTGGATGCATGAAATCTACACCAACAAACGCATTACTGGGGGAGACAGCGGAAACATCATTAGAAATTAGGAGGCAGACAATAAGTACAAAACATTCGCTAAAATGGCTAGCCCAAAATGACACCATGTCGACGATACTTATCAACTTCTATACAATGTACAATGAAGAACCAATGTATTGGAGAAACAAAGTGCCACCAGCCATCATGGAAGGACTGGACACTGCGTTGCAATACATAGATATTCTAGAAAGAACAAAGGGCGCCCCATGTTACGATTATAGCTACGATTCACAGATAAGGAAAATAAAATGGATAGACACGAAAATAAAGAAATGTGGAACACATGGTGAACAAGAACTTAAGGAACATCTCATAAGCAAATATCCAAATTATAATAGAATATACACAGATGCATCACTGGACCGTAATAACGGAAAATGCGGAATAGGTGTATACCACGAATCAAGACAAATTGTGATTAAAACAAAATTAACAAAAAACACCAACATTTGCACAGCTGAAACAATAGCAATTCACAGAGCAATACAACTAGCCCTAGAAGATGAAATGGCAACAATAATCATATCAGATTCGAGAAGTGCAATACAGGCAATAACAAAGACAGGCATCTCTTCAAAAAGTTCTCAAACTGTATTAAAGGTTAAGGAAAGTTTATTAAAAGCCAAGGAAGAAAGAATTGACATAAGATTAATGTGGGTACCAAGCCACGCCGGAATAATAGGAAATGAAAGAGCAGACAAAGCTGCAGCAGAAAGTAGAAACATGGAACAAGGCATGACAAATCAATTGAACTATACAGAAGTCTTTAAAACAACAAATGAAAATACCTGGAAACATTGGAGAAGGGAATACAAACAGCTGGCTACACAAAAAGGGAAAATGTACAAAGAAATAGCTGGAGAACCAAATAAGAAACCATGGTTTAATGAGGGAAAATATACCTCTAGAAGACATATAACACTAATGTGTAGGATGAGAACAGCACACTGCATTACGCCAGCACACCTACACAAAATAGGGATAAAGGACAATCCGAATTGCGAATGTGGAGAGTATGGGGACCTCAATCATATAATCCTGGGCTGCAATAACAGAGCACAACAAAACGAGGTACTGTACAGGAAATTGATAACAAACATGAAGGGACCAATAAGTATAAATGACATACTACAACAACCCACATACAAAGTAGCTAGAATAGTAATAGATCATTTAGTAGCAAATAACATTAGTATTTAGATGCATGCTAACGCACAAAACCCTAGCTTATAGAACCTGCATAGCTGAAACACAATTTACACAACCAATTAAAATATCAACACATCAATATACATATAAATGTTAAACATATTATACTTCAGAATCACACCTAACAATCCATTAAACCTGGCGCAAACCATTGTGAAATGTTCTGGATACGCCACAGAACGAGAAGAGTCTTGACCATTGTTAAACCCTAATCCTTCCCAATAAAAATCAATTTGAAGAGAATGGGCTAGTACCCAGACGCACTGCAAGGTGCACTCTTCAAAAATAAACACAAAAATACAATACCACAACGTTGGCTGGATGTCCTATAGGATAGGAGGCCATTGTAACTCAGAAGAAGAAGAAGAAGAAGAAGATGCCCGGTTTTTAATTGTATATACTTTATTTTCGTGAACAAATTTTCAATTTATATTATTGCAACAAAATAATATGAAATATTCAATTATATAATTTTTTATGGTGTATAGTATATTATGCCCGGTTGCACCAATCGACCGTAAAAACAGTCGATACAATAACCGTTGATCGACCGATTAATCGATGATTTTCCGATTTTTCAAAATACCAGTTGCGCCAGAAAAAGTTACAGTTGGTATTTGAACCGACCGTTGAATGTGAAATGAAGTGAGCGTTTGAACGATAACCCTACATTATACGTATTGTCAATGTCACATAAAATATAAAATCGAAAGAAAAAAGGAAAGAAATTGAATTTAAAAATGAATATGGTTGCAAATTTACTTCAATTGTAATTAATTTATGTAATACTACATTTGTATTATATATAATTGAAGTTAGCTCAAAATATATTTGTTACCAATTCGAATTTAAAAAAAAAGTGTTAATCAAATGAATTCCTAATGCATTCACATTTCGTTCCAATTCAGCATCTTGATGTTCAACTTCAATTTTATTTTCAATATGTTATCGTTTTCTATTGCTAAATTATGTTATACAGATGTGCCAATGATTACCCTTAATACATTTTCAACCTATATTTGCATTATCACAGATAAAACAGGAAAGCGTCGTTTTCAAATTCCGAACAGTATTATGTCATTTCTTTTAGATACTAATATGTAAGTTTTCATAATTATTTTGGGATTGTGTTTAGGGGTTACCCAGTGGTGTCATTAAGTGGTTTGTGCACATGTACCCTCCATTGCCTATCAAATTACTGCTGAAAAATCCATTATCAAGAAACCGAGCACGAATTAAACTATCGTTATAAATAGTACTGTCGTGTACAGATGATAGCTTGCTACTATATCTGGAATCTTCAATTTCATATCACCAATCAGTTGCACATTGATGGAAAATCAGCCCTTACGATTTCTATTAACAAAATCTTGATATGGGTGCGGTAAATTGCTCAGACAACACCAGGAAATCTAGCAACTTTAAAACTGCTGTTTTACCACACCAATTTCTTCATTTGTTCTAGGCATTCCACTTCATAGAGCTATGTAGTACCCTACTCGATGATCTATTCTACACAATGTGCTTTTATGTATGTTAATAATATGATCACCGAGCACTTATTGAAATCAATCTGTGGCATAGTACCTCTTAATGTTATTAATAATTGAGTCACTCCATTATTTTTTTCGGAACGTATTGAGTATTCTCCAATAATTTACCATAGCTGGTTTACTGTTTCTTTACAAAAACGGTATCTTGCTTTAAATTGTTGGTTGTTAAATAAATTGAATGGATCACATCTCGGTCTTTTGTGTAATGTGTAATTTTCCGTAATGTTTCAATCGCAATGTGATACCACCTATAAATAATATTGAAAATATTGCCCAATTCGTTCAAACTCCACAAAATCAAACAAATGTCATTAGAAAAATAGCGATGTTATTACCAAAACGATCCGTATTTGCAATTATCGCCCGAAAACGGTCGGTTAATGCTATCCGTAAAATCAATCGATTAACGGACAGCTTTTGGGTGGTGCAGCCCGAAAGCTACGATTTACGGTTGATCGGCTGATTCAACGGACTGTTTTTTAGCTGGTGCAACCGGGCATTAGTATATTATTCCAGTAACCATGACCGCACCACCCACGCAGCGTCATTAAACTTATACCACAGTAGTAGGCGTTAAAAGCAAAAATAATCAAAACTTGGAAGTTAATTTTTTTGTAACGAATATCATTTTGCCGGTAAAAATTTACAAAAGTTAGATAACTTCTAAAATATTTCCAGGTTATGAATATATAAATCAAAAGAAAATGGATCATTCAAACAACAAAAAACTCCCAATGACAGATTAAAATAGAATAAATAAAGTTACCTGGATTTTCCTTCACTGAATGGCTACTGGACTTTTCTTTATCGTTGTACGAATGGCCACTATATTTATCCTTATCATGATACGAATGTCCACCATGTTTATTCTTTTCACGATACGAATGTCCACCATGTTTATCCTTTTCACGATACGAATGTCCACCATGTTTATCCTTTTCATTATACGAATGTCCACCGTGTTTATCCTTTTCACGATACGAATGTCCACCATGTTTATCTTTTTCATTATACGAATGTCCACTGTGTTTTTCTTTTTCACGATACGAATGCCCACCATGTTTATCCTTTTCTTGAGATGAACGTCCACCTTGTTTATCTTTTTCTTGATACGAATGTCCACCTTGTTCATCTCTTTCTTGATACGAATGTCCACCTTGTCTCTTTTTTTCTGGATACAAATGTCCAGCAAGTTTATCCTTTTCTTGATTCAATTGTCCACTGTGTTTTTCTTTCACAGTATACGATTGTCCGCTATGCTTTTCTTTCTCAGTATATGATTGTCCACTTTGCTTTTCTTTTTCCAGAAGCGAATGACCACCATGTCTATCGATTTCAACATACGACCGCCCAACGAATTTCTCCTTATCGGAATACTGAGGGATATCTTCGTAAGTAGCGATTTTAGGTTTATCCGGAACGCTTCTTTCCACCGAAATAACTTCATCGGCGTACGGTTTGAACATTTCGTTTTGTTTTTGAGTTTTTTGGTATGTTCGAATTTTATCTGTATCGTTGAAAAGTATTTTGGCATGTGAAAATGGAGGATCGTCAACGTATGGCTTGAAGACGTCGGATTTTTTTGGATGTGTCGTAAAATCGGACGATTTTTCATTACATTCTACTTTTGGCAAACTTTCGTTTGATTTTGTGTGTTCATTTATGAAAATGTCTTGTTCTGGAATTTCCGTAATTTCTTCGATTTCTTTAACTATACTAACGTCAGAACTAACGTGATTCGTCTCTAAACTTTTCGAAGTAACTTTTGAACTGTCTACTACGATAACTTCATTATTATTTACGACTTTGGTAACAGTTATACTATTTGTAATTTCCGGTTGTTCTGGATTACTTTTGCCGTTAGTTACGGGAGTAATTGAAAGATTGGAATGTTTCGAAGATTTAATAGATGCCGAACTAGAATTAGCTGACGATTTAGAATGATCCTGCATCCTATTAAGTATTTTCTTTATTGCATTTACATACATCCAACCTTCAGGCCACAGCGGTTGGATGTGAGTTCTAAGATAGTCCACCAACTGTTGCTCTAATACATTATCCTTGTATTTACCTTCTAAAATGAGACAACGTTTTTTGACACTGACGGCATCTTTTAGAAGTTTCCTGTAAATTGAAGGAAAAATAAATATGAATAGAGAAAATTTAGAAAGATACAGTGTCCGACATAATACATTAAGAAAAACCGTGATAAGATTCAATAGCGTGGAATGGGACAAATATTTTGATACAAACTAATTAAGTCGAAAAGGCTGGAATTTTCAATTACAAAGAGAGACATGAATTCAGCACTGGGATTCGGGTTCGGCGAAAGTCCGGGACCGGACAAATATCACAGAAAATGAAAATTTTACGGAAAATATTTTGAAACATACAGGGTGTTCCAATAAAGTGTGGCGTATCAAAGTCATATATTTTCTTATGGAACACCCTATATTTTATTACATTTTCTGATTACCCCTAAAAAATAAAAGGCTCCTTTATAATGGTTCCGTATACCTAAATACAGAGGGTTCCGAGTTATGACGACTTTTTTGAAAATGAGAACATTTCGAAAAAAATTGATAACTCATTGATACAACAAATTCTAGCAAATTTTCTCTCACATCTAAATAGTTGGACATTCGTTGAATGTATTCCACGATTGAGTACTAAATATCTCTTCACAGGGTGTTCAGAATTTTCAGTTTCATTATTAGATCATTCAATGTGCAGTATCAGGTTTATTTTAAACGGAACACCCTGTATTTTAATAATTCATCAAATTCAAAAAAATGTCGTCTTTCGAATGGTATGAGGATGTCCTATACCTAGGTATGATGTGTGTGTGTGTGTGTGTGTGTTTCTTGACACGTTGTCATTTGAATGGAAAAATGCACAACCAGTATTTTCACTTATTTTTGAACCGTCTGTATAAATTTACTCAAATTCAGGCCATCTGTTGTGTAGTGTATCTTTGAAAAGGAGGTTCAACATATTAACACTGCATGTTTCTTCTGTGTTGAGAAAGTTGTACGGTACTTGGATGTTAAACAGTTCATATTCACCATCGTAGCAGGGTAGTTTGTCGCTTCTATATATACAATCTTCCATTTGTTTAATCTGCTGGAGACTTTTCACTAGAAGAGGTTGTTTTTTTTGTAACCAGAATTTGTTATTCATTTTATTGCTCAATTGCTCAATTTTTGTTGTTCTATTTTGGGCAAAAAGTTTAGAAATAAACACATCACTGAGGTAGTCTGTCCTTAGCTCTAGGGGTGGTTCTACTGCTTCTGCTTCTAATATATTAATTGGTGTACTTTTTAAGGCTCCCATAGCCGTAAGCATTTGTTTTTAATTGTCTCGACATTTTTCAAATGGCAAAGGCTGGCATTCCTATATAAAATGCTCCCATAATCCAAAATAGAACGTATTAAAGCTTTATAAAAGATTTGTGATATGTTGGGATCTGCAACCCATTTTGAGTTAGAAAAAGCTCTCAAAATATTTAAAGCGTTTTCACATTTTTTTGTTAAATGATGGATATGGTCTTTCCAGGATAGTTTTTGATCAAGTATCATGCCTAAATATTTAAGCGACGTTTTGTACGACATAGTGTATGGTCCTAATTTGATTTCGTTTGTAGGCTTATAGCGATGCCTCGTAAATGAACATAAAACTGATTTTTCTCGACATATCTCAAAACCATTTTGGTTAGTCCATTTAACCACACTATTGATTGCAATATTCAAATCTCTGATTGTGTTTTCAATTTTTCTATTTTCTGAATATAAACAAAAATCGTCTGCAAATTGTAACACTCTAATTTCAGGTTGCATATAATCCATAAAATCCGCAGAATATAAGATGAAGAGGATCGGGCTTGAGATACTTCCTTGAGGTAGACCTAACGATGTTGTCCTTGATGAAATAATCTGCCCATTAATTTTTAGATGTAATTGTCTGTTCGCATATAATCTGTCAAGATTATTTATCAAGCCTGTTGGGTTCCCTACATTTTGAAGTTTTCTTGCTAGTATATGAAGGTTAACTGCATCATAAGCTCTTTTTATGTCTAAAAATAATGCGGAAATTGAATTATTATTTGTACAAGCTTGTTGAACATCTGTAGTAAGCGCAGCTAGTATTTCTTGTGTTGATCGTCCCTTTCTGAAACCATATTGTATTATTGGTAGTGACTGATTTTTTTCCAGCCAGTGTTCCAATCTGTTTTTGATCAGTCTTTCATAGGTTTTCATTACACACGAACCAAGAGAGATGGGTCGAAAAGACTGCGCATTGTTTCTGTTTTTGCAGGTTTAGGAATTGGTATTATAAGGTAATTATGCCAAATTTCTGGTATTTCAGACTTGTTGGACCAAACCTTGTTAAAATTATTTAAAAGTCGATCTTTTGCTAACTGAGGAAGTTGTGAAATCATTGGATAATGAATGTTATCAATACCTGGAGCAGTATTCTTCTTTTTCTTTATAGCATGCTCTAGCTCAGTTATAGTAAATGGGGTGCATAATGGATGAGCCTGATCTTGTTCTTCTGAGATTTCCAGAGGTTTCTCATTTGCCCAACTTGGACATATTTTGTTATGGAAGTCTTCTGTCCATTCTTCTGGTTCTATGGGTAAAATATTTGATTGTTTTCTGTTTTTATACCTATTTAGCTTAGACCAGACTTCTTTCATTGGTGTAATTTTATTTAGGCTGCTGCAATATTCTCTCCAACTTTGTCTTTTTACCTGATTAGTAATTTTTTTAACGATTGCATCTTGATTCGGGTAATTTATAAGATTGTTTAAATTTGGATTTTCTTGGTATCGTCTAAAAAGCTCTTTTCGTTTCAAAACCGCCTCATAACATTTTTCTGGTCTGTGTTTTTGATGAGGATTGTATTTTGGTATAGCTAAGTTTGCAGCTTCGTTGATATCGTTTATTAATTTATTGTAACTGTTATCTACTACCTCCTCTGAATTTGCCTGTAAATAGTTTTTGTAGATAAACCAGTCTGCTTTATTTATCTTCCATATTTTGTGTGTCTTCTGAGGTGATTCCACTCCTATTGTCATTTTCATTAATATTGGCAGATGATTTGATCCATGAGGGTCCTGAATTACTTCCCAATTAAACAGATGACTTACTTCTTGGGAGCATATTGTTATGTCTATGCGCTTTTTTTGTCCAGGTCTAGTTACAAGAGTTGGAGTTCCTGTGATGTGTGATGTGCATTGAAGTCCCCACCAACAATAAATGGCTTTGGAATGTTATCAAGAAAAGTTACAATTTGATTTGTTGTTAGTTTAGATGGTGGTTTGATATAAACTGTTACAATATATACTTTTTCCAAGTGCCTTATCTTAACACACACACATTTACACACTATTTTTGGCACTCTTTGTATATCTACTTCTGAATAAGATACATTATTTTTTATTAAAATTGCCACTCCCGCCTTACCATCTGCATGATCAAATCTTGAGCAGTTATATCCTGTAAAGTTATAGTAATAATCTCTCTTAAACCATGTTTCAGATAGTAAAGCAATAGTTACATTATATGTATGTAGTAGGTTTTCTAAATTTGATTTATTTGAAACTGCAGACCTGCAATTCCATTGTGTTATTGTAAATTCCATGTTCATGTGTCTTCACTACACCCGGTTTTATTTAATAGCCTTTCCTTAATAATATTAACCACTTCAACTGTTTTAAAATTAAGTGAATTTTGATTTAATGAATTTAAAACATCAATAACTAATTCTACCACTAAGTTAATACCTTCAATTTCACTTCGTTCGTCCGATGTTTTTGATAGGAGAGTTTTCCCAATATACTTCCCACTGATTTATCTGAATCTAGGGGTCTAAAATTGGCATTTCTTTCAATTAGTAATGGTTCTGGAGTTACGGTTCTGGGGCGTTTTGGAGGAACTTTTAAAACTGTAAATTTGTGTGATGAGGATGGAGTTTTCTGGATAGTAGTGGGCTGATTTGAGGGATGGGAAAGTTGACTGAGATGTTATGTCGCCAATAAATCTGGAATGACTATTTGTGGGTTGGGAATGTATTTGGTTGTTTTTGGTAGCATTTGCATATGAATTTTTTGGTATAAGTTTAATTGCATCCTGATAAGAAATATTTTTTTCTGACATAATTAATTTTATCTTCTTTTGGCGATCAAATTCGGGACATTTATCAAAATCTGTAGTTGTGTGATTCCCGTCACAATTAAAACACTTATTTAATGAAGAATTTTCACAAGTTGATGTTACATGCTCTTCATGACAATTTACACATCGCGGATTGCTACGACACTGTCCTCCAACATGGCCATATCTATTACAGTTATAGCATAAAATAACTTTTTGTATGTATGGGATTACCTCCAAGATTACTTTATTCAAAATTACTTGTTTAGGTAATGATTGAGATCTGAAGGTAACAATCACACTTTTTGTTGGTAGATATTTTACAGAATTATTTTCCTTTACTCTGCGATTTATTCTTTTAATGTTTACAACTTCAAACTGAAAGTTATAGTCGTGTGCTTTAATTTCATTTTTTAAATCGTCAACGGATGTGTCCTTATCGATATCCCTTATTATACCCTGACTATGAATAATAAATTTAGGTATATATGCTTCAATATTGTTCGTTTTAAAAATAGAAGATTTAGTTTGTTTTATTAAATAATTTGCTGCTTTGTAGTCATTAAATATTACTTTTACTCTATGTTTTCCTGCTAAATCGATTCGTTCTATTTTATAGTCTAGTTTAGGCCAGTTTTTTAAAATTAAGTCTCCTATTTTTATTGCATTTATGCGTGATTCATTTTTGTTTTCTATAATTATTTGAAAAGGTCCTATATCGATATGTTTATATTTGTATTCTTCACGTTTTTTATCCTCATTAACGACAACTGAAGTGTTATCTATTTCTGGTATGTTTTTGTTAACATTTTCGTTATTGTGGTCTTTTGTATTTCCAATTTTATTAGTTTTTTTTTGCTTTTACTACATTAAGCTTACCGAAAAATTCACTAATTGTATTATTTGAAAATTTACTTACAGTATGATGTTTTGCTATATTAATAAGTTCATTGATATCACCTGATTCGTCACAGTTAGTTTCCATTTCCTCCCTCGTAAAACCTTTAAAACCGTTTTCACCCGGATCGGGTGGATCTCCGTCTTGAGGTACACTCATTTATAAAAGATTATGAGTGAATATTAAGTAGCACCGCAAATTTGTAGAAATTAACAACCGCTTATAGAGAACTCAAATTTAACGTCTTATCACCGTCAATACTCGAGCCGAACTGACCTAGGTATTATACTTATCGTGCAGTTTACAATTTTCTTGAATTTTATGCTAAATCGATTTTGAAACATCTGCAATTCTCTTTAAATTTCAAACTAATGATCTTGGCATAGTTGTAAAAAACTAAATAGATTACGTTCTAAGCCTCCAGAAAATATGCGGTTCTGTTATCCTATACCGAGTGGTTAAAAAGATATAGCCACTTTCACAGAAAAATCACTATCCACTTAGACATTTTATGAAATAACAAAAAAACAAAAAAAAATTCACACAATACAAGTGAAATGGAAGATTGGTTCAATTATTATTATTTAGAACATTAAAATACAACATGAATAAAAACGGAGCTAACAACAAACAACTAAAAATAATAAACTTTTTATTATTTCATAAAATGTCTAAGTGGCTATTGATTTTTCTGTGAGAGTGGCTATATGTTTTTAACCACTCGGAATAGGATAGCAAAACCCTATATTTTCTGAAGGCTTAAAACGTGATCTATTTAGTTTCTTACAAAAACTATGTCAAGATCATTAGTTTGGAATTTACGAGAAAATTGAATATGTTCGATTTAGCATACAATTTAAGAATATTGTAAATTGCACGAAAAGTATAAAACCTAGGTATAGGGAACCATTATAAAGGAGTATCATATTTTCTAGGGGCAATCAGAAAATGCAATAAAATAACGGGTGTTCCATAAGAATTTAGATAACTTTTATACGCCACACATTATTGGAACACCCTGTATATGTCAAAATATTTTCAAATTATAGTTTAAGTTGGAGTAAAATTTGTGGTAGAAAAATATTTTCCGAAAAATTTATATTTTCTGCGATATTTGTCCGGTCTCGGACTTTTGCCGAACTCTGTATAAAAGATACGATCGAAATTCTATTTTTCGATTAGTCATTGAAATAGTTGATTCATTGGATAAGTATGGGTTAGTGGTATTCGTCTAATTATTTTGAAACTTGTATGATAGCTCGCATTTCCCGACATATTCCAACCTGCACATTGTAATTTTCTAAAAAAAATAGAAACGTTTGCTGTGTTTTCTACCGATTTTTGCGAATATTCACGAAAATAACATCAAGAGAAGTCATTTTATATACAATAAACTATAATTCTTGGTAGAATGCTGCCTATTATTGTGAGGGACAGTCATTTATTGGCAGAACAAGCCAGAAGATTGCGATTCATACAACTTTATAGATTGAATAAGAGGTGACTTCAAGAGTAACCATCTCAAAAATGTTGATATTATCACTATCAATAAGTGATCTACATATTTTAGATCACCTAGAACTTTTATACAGGGTGTCCAGAAACTCTCCTGCCAAATGGAAACTACAGTTACTAAAGGTGATTTTATGCTCAAATTACCTTAATCCGAAAATGCTTCCTAGGGGAGCTACAGCCCTTTGAAGAAGACGTCCTCATATGAGTTTTCTTTGAATTATTCAAAAATACCGTTACTTAAAATATTTAAACTTGGTATAATCAATGAACAGTTACAAACCAGTAGAGTTTTTTTTTATTGTTAATTTTATTTTTAAATAATTACTCTGCTTGATATTAATAACGACAACAGGTAGACGTTTGAAATATTTAGCAGACTATTCATTATTATAGATAAGGGTACGGTACCCTCCATGAGGGAGTCCGACTGGCAACATCTACTTATAATAATAATAATTCTTTATTTACTTTTTGACAAACAACAAAGTTTGTATAGAATTAGTCACAATGAAAACTTAATCCTAATCCTAATCTAAAATTGACATGCAAATTATACTAAACAATATCTGATAAAATTTCAATCATAATACGAACAAACAAATAAATTATAATTATTCATACATCATTTACGAGTTAAAAAATTCTTCTGAGGAGTAAAAACAACGTTCAATTAAAAATGATTTTAACACTTTTTTAAATTCTATTAGTGTAGTACAGTTTCTGATGGTTAAGGGTAATTTATTATAAAACCGTTGACCTTGTATAGCCGGAGATTTGAAATGAATATTTCCCTTAGATAAAGGTACATGTAGATAATTACAATGTCTTGTATTAAATCTATGGACTTGTTCATTGGTCTTAAGATATTTTATTTTAGTATAAACAAACACACACAACTCAAAAATATACAAACACGACAATGTTAAAATTTCAAACTTTTTAAAATAACCATGGCAGCTAGTGCTCCGAGAAATACCAGCAATACAACGAATGATCTTCTTTTGAGCTATGAAAACATCATTAAAGCTAGTACTAATTCCCCAAAAACATAAACCATACCGTAGGCGAGATTCCGCTTGAGCATAGTACAACATTACCAGCTGCTTAATTGTTAGAACCGATCGAAGGTTTCTAAACTGATAATTAACTGAGTTTAGTTTTGAGATCACAGTATCGCAGTGTTTTTTTCCAATTTAGGAATTCATCAATAAATAAACCTAAGAATTTCACTGAAGAAGCGTGTTCTATTTGTTCATTATTAAGTTTTATATTCATTTTTTGTACTTGCTTTTGCCTATAGTGAAAATGAACCATTTGAGTTTTTTCCGCATTGAGGTGAAGTGAATTTTTACAAAACCAACTGTATAAGCTGGAAAAAAGATTATTACATTTACTCTCTAAAGCGACATTGGATTTATCCGAAATAAGGACCGACGTATCATCTGCATACAAAGTAAAGTGAGTGGTCGAGCTTATATCTACAATGTCATTTATGTAAAGCAAAAACAAGATAGGTCCCAAAACAGACCCTTGTGGAACACCAATACCATTGCACACATAACTCGAATCACTCTTACCAATACAATTATCCGTTAAATTAGGTATACTAACATATTGTAAGCGGTTATACAAATAAGACTCAATCCACTTCAAAGATATCCCTCTGATACCAATATTTTCTAGCTTTTCCAATAAAATGTTATGATCAACACAGTCGAATGCTCTACTGAGATCACAGAATATACCAACAGGACATTCCCCTGCTTCCAATAGATTAGTTAAACATTCATAAAATGAATGAATAGCGCTACTAGTTGACTTACGTTCTTGAAAACCATGCTGGCTGCTTATAATAATATTATGACACTGTAAGTAGGTATTAAGTCTCTTCAGGTAGCTATACTCAAATATTTTTGAAAATATTGAAGGGACAGTGATTGGTCGATAGTTAGAAGTACTGCTCTTTTCACCTTTTTTATATATTGGAGTAATTTTTCCAGTTTTAATGTAATCCGGAAAATCGCCATTTGCAAAGGACAGATTGACTAAATATGTTAGAGGAGACAGTATAAATGGCAGAACTTTTTTTAACAAAAATGCTGGTATATCATCAAAACCATAGGATCTTTTATTTTTTAACTTAAATATTAGAAGTTCATGTAATTCATCTTTGCTGTATGGGCACAAAAGAAAAGCCTCTTGTTTAAGGTTTAACTTATCACCATACTCTAAATTTACGCCTTTAGGATCACACGATATATTTGAAATTATGTCGTAAGGAGCATTTTTTAAAAATACATTAAACATATTTGCAATCTCTAAAGGATTTTCAATCAAGTTATTTTGATCATCCAGTAGTGCGATACGCTGTACTTTACCACTACCAATATTTTTTGTAAAATCTGCAACAAGTTTCCATGCGCTTTTTGTGGGGTTTTCTGAAGTTGAGATTAAATTTTGATAATATTTCCTTCTGGTGGATTGTAAGAGTTTGATATGTTCTTTTTTTTGTTGTTTATAAAATTCTCTCAGTTGAGGGTCAGCCCTTAATAAGGCATGTATATTTTTCAAATTATCACTGGATTCCTGAACATCCGTATTTATCCACTTTTTTTTACCCCGTTCAACCTTTTTTCGCCGCAAAGGAAAATGAACATTGAAATGATAAAGAAAAATATTCATAAAAGTATTAAATGCATAATTTGTGTTCAAATTGCCATATATTTGAGACCAGTCCTCAGTAACAAGACTATTAATGAAGTGATTAATGGTACTATCTGTAAATATTCTTTTCTCGCAAAAAAGCGGTTCAGTAGTATGTTCATTGGTAATCTCCATATACACAGTTCTATGATCCGATACAGTGTTGTCAAAAACACAAGTTAAGGATGAGCTCTGAAAATTAACAAATATATTGTCAATCGTTGTAATGCTGTTGCAAGTAACCCTAGTCGGCCATTTTACAAGATTATTACTAATATTAAAAATTGATAGTGTATTTATTAATTTCGTATGATCCGTATTCACGGTTCTCGTATCAATATTGAAATCGCCACATACTATAAAATATATATTAGGTTTATATATAGAGCTTAAGAGGTTATCAAGATTAGATAAAAATACATTCACATTCCCTGACGGTGACCTGTAACAATTTATTATAATATAGGTATTATTCTGGTTATCTCTGAAGGAAGTGCAGGAAAATTCTGAATGTTTATCAATACAGAATTGACTGACATTAACATGTTTGTATTTTATATCATTTCTAACCCAGATTCCTGTACCACCCCCTCTAACTGTGGCATCACGACAGTAACTGCTTGCTAAACTAAAGCCTTCAATGCATATTTGCCCCACTGAATCAGGGCATTCCCATAATTCGGTCAGACAGAGGATGTAAATATGTTTGTACCTATTAATTTCAAGTATAATATCACAAATTGAATCTTCATTTAGGCTTTGTACATTTAACAGAAATAAATTAGGATTAAAAATTACCTCTGGGACTTGGAGGGGCCCCGAAGATATAAAAAATTATTTACACATGCATTTTTAGGCCAAACCGTAGGATCCATTGCTTGTTTAAAATGCTCTTGGTAAATTCGAACTTTGAACGAAGCATACACATTGGGATAACGAGATTGTATACTTTCACATATTACCTCAGGAAAGTTGGGTCTTAAGAGATTTTCCATAGCTGCAACATCTGTTTTTGGATCAACTCTGTACACATGCAAGTCAACAAACTTTGGTACACCTTTTATAGTACCAGCAGCTCCTTCAGTGCTGGTGCCCACTATTGGTTCTCGTTGATTCCTTTTTTTATATTTCTTAGTTACCATATGCCATGATTGGTTACCATTTGGTGTCTCTTTGTCTAAGTTAACAATAGATGCCATCACATTTTCTTGACACTTGATCAGGTCATTGTCCACTGTTCTAGAAGTGGAAGGGGGTGGAGAAAAAATTGATGATGAAGTACTTTTCTTAGTAGCTGCTTTGGAGTATCTGCAAGAGCTTAATACAGAGTTATATGGAGGTTTACTAGTATTATTGCGATTATTTTCACCTGTATTAATATCAAGTCTATTCGGATCTCTGCATAAAGTAGTTGGCTTGTTTGCCTTTAAATCAAGCTGATTTGTATATTTTGTAGATTTGACATCATGCACATTATATGAAATATTTATTTTGGATTGTAGCAATGAAATTATGGTTTCTTGATGTTCACTTACTTTTACTAACTCCTTATTTAGAGCCTTAAGGTATTCAACTTCAACTTCAGCACATTTTAAGTCACATTTTAGTTTCGTTAAATCTAACCTTAAACTAGTAACACTTCCAGAATCTGTAGAAATATCGCTTCGCTTACTATTTTCAACATTTTCCACTATCTTCTTAGCACTGTCACTAATCTTTATGGTTTCTGGTACCTTTTTGGTAATTAAAATCTCTATTAAATCAGATTTCTTAAGCCGATCTAATTCTTTATAAACTGCTTCGTCAGAAGCCATGTTGCCATATCAGCATCGTATATTTAAAAAGGGAAACCGTAGCATTATACAAATTGGACATTCAAGAACTGTACGTTTACCACAAAAAAATTAGTGGAAACATAAAATTGAATTGTTAAATTTTCAATTTGGAGTTATATTACAGTTTATAGAAATTTTTATTTTCTAGAATTTTTCTTAAGAGGGTCGTAGAAAAAATATGCTGTTCGACTCGTGTGGATTGTCCATATCGCACTTGAACGATTGAGCACTCCGCCTACGACGTCGTGCTCAAACTTCGTCCTCGTGCGATATGGCCATCATATCCACACTAGTTGCACAAACTACTATTTCTATCAAAATATGACCTTTTTCATTTAAAAACAACCTGCCAAATGTCAAATCAATTTATACATCCATTTTAAAGTTATCGAATTAAAACATTCGAGTTTTAAAAATTTCAACACCCTGTATTTCGAAAAGTAAATGTGCTAGACCCCTTAATCCTCATATCATTTTGACAACCGATGCTGTAAATAAACAAAAAAGATCAATCGCGCAAAAAATTATGGAAATAATAGTAAAAATTTATCCGAACAAATTCAAGTAGGTAGATCACCAGCACTGCGAATACCAGCTTTGCATAAAATTTAATATAGCGTCGGTGGTTCAGTGGTAGAATGCTCGCCTTCCACGCGGGCGGCCCGGGTTCGATTCCCGGCCGAAGCATATGAATCGCTGCTTCGTAAACGAGAGAGAGACACGCACGCAAGCAAGGCACATAATGAAGCATCGTAACACAACGTAACGTAACGGTCAGATCATTTGCGTCGGGACCCCCGGTCGCTCAAACATAACCTGACGTAAAGAACTAAAGTTCCAAAAAAATGTATTTCAAGTTTTCGATGTATCCGTACCAGTTTGGAAAATGGAATATCATTTTCATAAAAAATTTTCTCTTCTTTCAAATCGATATCATGAACCGTTTTCGAGAAAAATAAATTAAAACTTTTTTGTGTTTCTTACATAAAATCATGTTGGATTATAAAATTAATTTAAAATTTCCAAAACAATGTAAGCAACCTAATACTTACGACTTTTAGTACCAGTATCTTGATTTTTCAAAGTCAATTTGATATTACAGATACAATTTTATAATCCAGCATGATTTTATGTGAGAAACACAAAAAAGTTTAAATTTATTTTTCTCGAAAACGGTTCATGATATCGATTTGAAAGAGGAGAACATTTTTCATTAACATTGTCTCGAATTTTCCAAATTCGGTCTCGGATACATGAAAAGCTTGAAAAAAAATTTTTTTAATAAAAATACCTGTTGTTCTTCCAGTGTAGCACGCTTGCGATGGATTTCAAAAAAATATTATTCACAGCGAACGAACGATTTGTTTATTGATTATACAAAGTTTGAATATTTCAAGTAACGGTATTTTTGAATAATTAAAAAAAAAATTCATATGAGGACGTCTTCTTCAAAGGGCTGTAGCTCCCTTAGAAAGCATTTTCGGATGGAGGTAATTTGAGCTAAATCGACTCAAAATCACCTCTCGTAACTGTAGTTTCCGTTTGGCAGGAGAGTTTCTGGACACCCTGTATAGTCTGAGGATTCTTCGGTAGATCGCAGATCAATAAAAGAATTATTATTTCTCCAAATCCCAATGAATTTAGTTTGAGGGCTGATTCAGCCAATATTTTTTTGTTTATCTCTTCTTGAGGTCCCAATGAACCTGCCATTTGCAAAAACTATTTTTCTTCATGAATTAAAGAAGAATTTCCCAGTACCAATCTTGACTGACATTATTTTAGCAAATATAAAGAATTGTAAAAAGGTTTTTTTTAATCTATCAAATGTCAAATTAATCCTGTCGATAATGTCAAAAAACATTTTCGACTAACTTCACTTCAAAAGACTCCTATCGACATTTCTGTCGAAATGCGAGAACACCATATTTCAATTCGATCGTAAAATATAATGGGATTATCCGATAGGATCGAATTGGAGATTGTATTTAACATCGAACGACTCGTAAAGTCCTGTCGTGAAATGGGATCCCACTGCAGGACTTTTTGCGTTACGTGGAATCAACCAATATGATAGGGAGAGGTGAAATTGAAAAATAAATTGAGCATGTAACGAAAGTGAAGCAGCAGGTTTACTGACCTTGATTGCTAGATAAAAATAATGGATGAAGCAGAGCTATAGTTAAAAGCGCTCTTCTCGAGCAGGTTCAAAGGTCACTAACCATATGTATCAAATCGGAAGACACAGAGAATTGTCAAAGTGACATAGCTGACATTTAAATAAAAACTTCGCTGGTGAAAGACTTTTTAGAATCGCTGAAAACTAAATACATACCCTTTTTTCTCCCGTCAAAATTGCATAAGTCTGTCTTATTCAACTTACGGATATCTTTTGGTGCAAACTGAACAATATGGACGTAGACAACATGTGGCTCCAGCAGATGCTATAATTGACATTCTTCGTGAACGATTCAGAAGTGACGTGAATCTATCGTGAGATTTGACCGAGCTAGATGTTTTTCTATGAGATTTCCTTGATTCGTAAGTTTATGCCAAGAAGTCGCAATATACTGTACCCTTTATCATTTTTACACGGCTATTTCTCAACTCATCCACAATTTGAAACTTTAAATACACTCATCTGCGCAACTTAAGAAGAAGGGGTACAAAAATGTTTGGTTCAATCAATACCTTATTCAATCCAAAGCATTCACCATATCATGAGCAGTTAATTAACAAGCGTAAGTACTTACTTGGCTTCTTCAGTCCAGATAAATTTCCTTCTGGGCATTTTGAGCGCTTTCAAATCTTCATTAGTTTCATTCTCTTTCGAAAACCTGAAAAGATCACCAAAGTATTAACATGATTAGAGAAAAAGACCTGGAAAAATGAAAGCTTAATAAACAGATAACTTCAATTAGGTACTTTTTTACCGTTTTGGAGCAAAGTTTTAGTTCTATAACAAAAGTAATTTTTTCTTTTAAAACCTTCATTTTGGATCGTATATATGCTTGCAAAATTCGTAACGAAGTTTTTCAAAATCAGTCAACAAAATATAACATGTGTGCAGAAAAGTGACTCAATAGTATGGACAATTACAGTATGACGTCATTGGCTGATCGTCTATATTGTTCTGGAGGGCACATATCATATTCTATTTAGTTTTCTTTGTTCACTGGTGAAGGGTTGATAGTTAGACTTTAATTAGTAATACGTTTTTAAAATGATCTAAAATGCCATCGTTTTGTAGTGTTGTTGAGTGTGGAATTCGAAGAGCAACCGATAAAGTATCTTTTTTCGAATTCCGTCTGTTTCAACTATTTATTATCTGTCTGTGCACTTGAATGGTTGGTCTTGACTTTCGTTGGAATGACAAAACTCTTATTGATTGCTTTTATCGCCGTCTGATTATGATATTATGAATGAAGGAGAAAAATCTATAAAATTTGAAATTGAAAATAACAATTTTTTGCCATTTTTCTATGTTCTTATCAATAAAACACCTACAGGGTATGAAACAAGTGTTTATCGTAAGCCAACACACACTAATAGGTATTTGAATTTTGAATCAAATCATGCTATAAGCCTTAAAAAGTGGTAGTAAAATCTTTATACGATAGGGCCAGAATCATTTGTTCTAATGATAAAATAATTACCCGGTAGAATTTGTAAATAAAGAAATTAAGAATATAGAGAAGGTCTCATTGTTAATACCCCATAATAATAACAATAATATTAATAATTCAGCTAACATAATTTTTTAAAACTTGACAATACCGTATGTTAAGGGTTTATCAGAAAGAATTAAGAAAATTGGAAATCAATTCAATATTCGAACTAGCTTCAAATCTAATAATACGTTGAGATCTATACTAACAAAAACGAAACCAAAAAATGAAAAACAATTTTCAAAAAATTGCATATATCAGATATCTTGTGAATGCGACAAATTCTATTTAGGTGAAACATCTAGACCATTGAAAGTCCGAATAAGTGAACATAAAATATATATCAAAGATAGGGAGTTCTTTAAGTCAGGTATTTGTAAACATGCTTGGGAAGAGGGGCATAAAATTCAATGGGATTCGACAAAAATAATATTAAAAGAGCCCAATAATAAAAGACGAAAAATCAAAGAAAGTGCTTTAATACAACTAAATGCAGATAAATGTGTAGCTAGTATTTCAGCCGTATGTAGTCAAATTTGGTTACCAATGTTAGAAAGAGAAATTTCCAATAATCAATTACCTGCGTTATCAGGATAGCATCATAAGTTTTTATCCAGGTTTTCTTATGATTTATCATTGGAATAGTTGTTAATAATCGATACACACTTCAATACACAAAGTCACCAAACTGAGTTAAACATACATATTTTGAAAACAAAAATAACCATACACAAAAAAGTAACAACAAACGCGTTTTATTAACAACATTTCCAAAATAAGCGGAAAAAAGCGCTATCCCAATAAAAAAACCGTTCCTGGAACGTGCACTTCACTGGATTCCATTTCTAGTAGACTATCATATCGTTAGAATGACATAAAATAGAATATTTTATTCACATTATACCCAGAGGTGTGATCTACTATGAATGGACCTTAATAAAATTTGACAATAAACTTTTAGTCTTAAACTTCAAAATATTATTGATTGTCTAGTTGTCATATTTTTTTCGTTGTGACCAAAAATTATTTTATTACTAGTTAATCTTGACAACGGTAGCTGGAACGCTACCGAAACGTCGAAATAAAAAATAAAAAAACATTATTGTGGTTTGATTCCCAAAAAATAAAAGAAAAATATATATATATTACATTGACATTGTCCTACAAAGTGAAAACTGTCTAACTGACTAACAGCACATTCCATAACACACAAGGTTCAACTCCAAGCTTGGAAATTATATTGTTCTTATTATTTTAATTGAAAAAAAATGTTGTATTAAAATAAAATGTCTAATTTTTCCTGTGGAAAAATTGGAACACTCGTTTCTAAGTAATCTGTTTTAACAAATAGCATTCGCGAAAGAGGAAAAATCCTCGTCTTCGACTCGGATTTTTAAGACCACTCTCGCTCATGCTATTGGTTAAAACAAATTACTAAGAAACTCGTTTTTCCGAATTTTTCCGGAAAAATTGAAAGCACTAGGGATATTACCCCCGATTGATACCTAAATAAAATAATCCACTTTAGTTATTTCTGAAATAATGTCTAATTTGACAGTTTATTGAGCGAAAACATTTATACAAATAAGTTTTAAATCCAAAACTCCACATAACTTTATATAATTGCAAAACTCACTTTTTCTGTATAACTTTCTGACTCTCCAATTGGTAGTTTTCTTCCAAGGTAGGCATTATCACCTCAATGCAGTCTTTCAATTTGGTTTGCAAAGCTTTTAGTCTCCTTTCGTGATCCTCCAAGTCTAATATTCTTGCACGACGGATTAAGGTGTCTTTCGTGCAATTTACGTATTGGGCGAGATGTTCATAAACTTTAACTCTCGACGATTTACTTATAATTTTACTCCTTTTCTCCAAACTAAAACAAACAAAAATAAAATGCAATATCGAAGAACAAAAAAAATATAATTATTAATAGGCAATTTTTGAAATGCAATGAAAAATTGGAACAAGGTCACGAAAAGAATTCGCAAATCTGTAGGACATAAGAATGTTCAAGCTCAACAAAATTTTTCCATGTAAGTAATACATTTGAAGTTTCAAAGTAAAAATAATTAAAAAAACAAAATCGCTATAACGCTACATAAAAAAATCAGATATTTCTAATCGAAATTCAAGACTGAAGAAAAATATGAGTGAATTATGACTGCACCCTTTGGAATTTAAGCACTTCAATAAGCATTTAATTGTCTTGGTGTGGATTTATGCAGCAACATTTAACAATTATCAATTAGCATTTAACAATTAACATTTATCATTTAACAATCAGTAAAACTGCCATCGTTTATGCAGACACAACTATAAATTAGGAAAAAATAGTAAGCATGCGCACAAGTCCGAGATTCTAGTTACAATAACCTTACATTTTCATGTCTATTTGTGCATTGGAACAATTTTGTATAGTAGAATTGGAGACTTTTTTTCTTTTATTAGTACCTACAACTTGAAAATAAACAAACACACAACATAACTCTAAGTCAACCGCTCTTCTATGAAAAGAGTTAGGATCTGCGTACTAGTTGCGCACTAGATGAAAATTCGGTACATTTAATTTAAGAAAGTTAAAAGTTGGCCAACTTCGTAATTGTTAAATGATAATTGTTAATTGTCTGCATAAATGGATTCATAGTGAAATGACTAGTTTAACGTAGAAGTGATAAATGTTAATTGTTCAATGCTAATTGATAATTGTTAAATGTTGCTGCATAAATCCACACTTACTTGTTCCAACGGTGCAGCTTCAAGATTGTGTGTGTGTGTATTTTGGGGTGACATTCACTGAGACCTAAAAGATCTATTGTGCCCCCTTACTTCTAATCAGTTTCTGAGGAGAGTCTCGGAAACTAGTAGTTCCTTTAGTCCTATTTCCCGGAGGAATTTTAGGATGTCTGCAGGCTTCAACTTAGGCAAATGTTCCTCTTCTATCCAGTAATCTCCTAGGTGCTGTGCTCTAGGATTCTGAAGTGCTGTGCAGTTGGAAAGTATGTGGCTGGAGGTTTCTTCTTCCATTCCACAAAATCTGCATTCTTCTTCCTCCACTATTTTGAGCTTTTTCAGGTGCCCATTCAGGCGACAATGTCCCGTTAGGATCCCTGTTAAAACTCTTAGCGCAGTTTTACTTTGACTTATGCATTCTTTTGATCTCAAGAGGTTGTAGTCACCTAGAAGAGTCTTTGATTGTATAAGCCCTACTAGATCTTTCCAATGGTCAGATCTTCTCTTTTTCTCGGCTTTACTTATTTCTTCCAATATTACATTGGTGCTGATTCCGCAAAAGGGTTCAGGCCCCCAGAAAGGTATTTCAGTCCCCCTCTTTGCTAGTTCATCTGCTATTTCATTTCCTTCTATTCCAGAGTGGCCTGGAATCCATAGTAAGGTGACTATATTGTTCTCGCCTAGTTCATTGAGTTTGTCTAGGCATTCCCACACCATTTTGGAACTGATTACACAAGAGCTCAGTGCCTTAATGGTTGCTTGACTTGATTGAATTGATAATTGTTAAATGTTGCTGCATAAATCCACACTTACTTGTTCCAACGGTGCAGCTGCAAGATTACTTGGCCTTGTTTTTAAAAAGTAGTGTTATGTAATTAAGTCGGCATTTAAATATCAAAACTTATGATTACTTTTAGTTTGTGCTTTACTTGACCTCAAATATAAATAAAAAAAATTTAAACGTACATTGAGTTATTCATTTCAACATTTTTTCAAAATAATGTGACAATTTGTTACTACTTTCGAATCCACGCCATTAGAAAGTGCGCCTAGTTCAATATTTATTTATTTATTTATTTAACGGATTCATCAATTACAAGTAATTACAATAATTATAATATTGCAGTGAACTAATTTAAGAATTTAATAATCTAAGCATACATTTCTAATTGAGTTCTTGAACATACTTAAAGAGTTAACAAATTAATCAATATTATATTTATTAAACCATCTCAAACCTCTAGAAACAGGTGAGTTGTAACCGTAATTTGTGTTATGATTTTTTATTGAAAATAATGGAGGGTTTCTAGTTCTATGAGAAATTTGATGCAAAAGATTAGGACTATCAGCTCCACCAGATAAGATTTTATTAACTAATATCAAATCAGAGTGAAAACGACGTGTTGTGATATTAGTTATAGTTTGGCAAGTTTATCTGTAGCTACGGGGCGTCGGTAAGAGGCGAGGAAAAACATGGCGTATATCTGTCAAACGTACAAATGGCGTACGGTACCTATTTTACCAAGTAAAACTGAAAATACAAAGGTAACTGACAATACGAACACCACTGGATAAATCAATATCAGTCAATTGACGAAGTGAGAGGGAAGAACATACGCACGCGCTTTCCAATAAGAAGTAACCTGGTCGATAAAAATCACCAATTATGTAATCGGAGGGTGTGGTCATTATGGTTTTCGTACAACGTTGCCAGAGCTTTAAGAATCCCATAACAAATTTGGAAAAGTGTTCTCTTTTAATATTCATAAATTGGAAAATAATGTTAATAGAATAAATCCAAGGAAACAAGTACATTATAAAATTAACGTTTAATCATATTTTCAATATTGTTAATAATAAAAAGACCCATTTATAATTATTATCACTACATAATCAGTTCTTCTATTTTTTTATAGTTAAACGTGGCAATGTCGAACGTTTTCGACTGCATTCCTTTCACGGTTTCAGATAAACTTGCCAAAGTATAGGTTTAGAGTGTTTAAAATATTACGGTAATTATATTGTAGGTACGTACCCATTTTAAATGAAATATATTTCAGAAATCTGATTTCAACATTTTCAATTCTCACAATGTCACATTTATAATAAGGAGACCACACTACAGAGGCATACTCTAAGTGAGGTCGTTCCAAAGAACAGTACAATGTTTTGAGAGTATTACAAGAGAATTGTTTGCCATTCCTCATCAGAAACCCCAACATTGTACTACTCTTTGCAGATACATTATTCATGTAACCTTTGAATGATAATCGCTGGTCAATTGTAACCCCAAGGTCTTTTATTTCGTTAACTTTATCAAGAACCACACCATTGATGTTATAATCATAGTTAAGAAGATGTTTTGATCTCGAAAAAGTGATAATATGGCATTTCTCTATATTGAGTTGTAAGTTGTTTGTTCTGGACCAATCAAATAATGCATCTAAGTCGTTCTGGAGGATTTGACTATCTAATATATCAGTAATTGGAAAAAATAATTTAAGATCATCAACAAACATTAAAAATTCAGCATGTTGAAGATGGTCACCAATATCGTTCACAAACAGGTTGAATAATAATGGACCACAATGTGAGCCCTGTGGTACACCAGAGGCAGCAGGAATTATGTTTGAAATATAATTGTTTATTCTGACACATTGATAACGATGAGATAGAAAGCTTTCAATCAAATTCAAAATGTCAGTCCCAAATCCCAATGCTCTCAATTTTTCCAGAAGTATCGAATGGTTAACTCTATCAAATGCTTTGGAGAAATCCGTATAGACAGAATCTATCTGGATACTCTTCTCCAAAGCATCCAACAAATATTGCTTGTAGGAGAGTAAATTTGTGGAAGTTGATTTTCCCAAGCAGAAACCATGTTGTTCTGGAATTATTATATGTATTTTTACATGTCCATGAAAGTTCACAGGTAACTAATTTGTCCATTAATTTAGATATTGAAGATTGAAAACTTATTCCTAAAACTTATTCCTCTGTAATTTGAAATATTTTCCCTATCACCAGCCTTAAAGATAGAGGTAATGTAACTATTTTTCCAATAGTCCGGATAAACACCATAGTTGAGGGATAAATTAAACAGAAAATGAATTGGTGCAGCTAAAGTGCAAACACAGTTTTTCAATAATACTGGTGGTATGCCATCTGGACCACTCGAGTACTTGAGTCAAAAGACAAAGGATTATCATAATGTCGGATAGTCAAACAGCCATTAAAGCACTGAGCTCTTGTGTAATCAGTTCCAAAATCGTGTGGGAATGCCTAGACAAACTCAATGATATAGGCGAGAACAATATACCTTACTATGGATTCCAGGACTCACTGGAATAGAAGAAAATGGAACAGCAGATGAACTAGCAAAGAGGGGGACTGAAATACCTTTCTGGGGGCTTGAACCCTTTTGCGGAATCAGCCCCAATGTAATATTGGAATAAATAAGTAAAGCCGAGAAAAAGAGAAGGTCTGACCATTGGAAGGATCTAGTAGGGCTTATACAATCAAATACTCTTCTGGGTGACTACAACCTGTTGAGATCAAATGAATGCATAAGACAAAGTAAAACTGCGCTAAGAGTTTTAAGATCCTAACGGGAAATTGTCGCCTGAATGGGCACCTGAAAAAGCTCAAAATAGTGGAGAAAGAAAAATGCAGATTTTGTGGCAAGGAAGAAGAAACCTTCATCAACATACTTGCGAATTGCATAGCAATTCAGAAATCTAGTGCACAGCATCTGGGAGATTACTGGATAGAAGAGGAACATTTTACCTAATTTGAAGCCTGCAGACATCCTAAAATTCTTCCGGGAAATAGGACTAAAGGAACTACTAGTTTCTGAGACTCTCCTCAGAAATTGAGTAGAAGTAAGGGGGCTCAGTAGATCTTTTAGGTCTCAGTGAATGTCACCCCAAAATACATACATACATACTACTTTCGAAACACTCCGAATCTAGTGATTTTTAGTGGCGTGAATAAAGGTTCCTAAAATATTCCTAGTTTAAATACAAGATATAGTAAAGAACCAACACAGAGAAAATATTTGGCTTTGTATCAAGTGTCAAATGTGAACAAAGTCAAATGTAAATACAAAGAAAACAACAAACTTCAGAAATCATCGATGCCCAATCAGGCATAAAGCCGATGTGTTGTTTCCATAATACCAGTTGATCAATAACTTGGACGTTTCCTTATTAGGTAATATTTAACTAAAAAAATGGACGCTATCGTGGATTTATAAGCTATTTAAAACAAAATGTGCCAGGGGTGTTAGCAATACATTCGTTCATCCATCGACCACATTTAGCTGCTAAAAATTCGAGTGTTAGATTGCATAGATCTCTTTTATTAGTCGTTGATGCAGTAAACCGAATCCGAAGCAACGCAACTCGTTGAATACGCGGTTATTTTCGCAGTTGTGTGAAGAAAATGACGAACACTTTCATCAACTACTCCACACTGAAGTATGCTGGCTGTCGAAAGGCTTAGTTTTGACAAGATTTTTTGCACTTTTGAGACTATTTTAGAATTTCTGGATACTAAAGACAACATTTTAAAAGACAATTTAATGAAGTGGAAAACAGGTTTGACTGAAACAAATTCCATCTTATCAGCGTTTCTTGCCAGAGTTAAACTAACGAACGGGGCAAATATTCTCAGTTCCTCGATTTGTCATAGACAAATTTCCAGGAAGACGACGTTTCAACCTCCGTTCAACATTTAAATGCCCTCTATTCAGATTTTGAAACTGGATTTGAGGATGTTTTGACTATGGTAATACCACCGTGGATAATTAAGACATATGATGACACAGAGAAAACGGATGTCATAATACCAGAGGAACTGACTGGAATAAGTACAAATGAAGAACTTCGGTTCAGTTTAAGCACAGATATCAGCACTTCAGGCTACAAAAACGCATAGCCGTTACTTATCCCGTATTATCTAATAAAGCGAGGAAATTTTAAATTTCCTTTCCATCTTCATACCTAGTGAAAAGGGGGTTCAGCGCGTTTACCAATCTCCTAACGAAAAAACAGACTGGACATCATCAGCCGAGGAGATTTAAGATTACACCATTGCTCGATTCATTAAATTTTATGCTGTGTTCATTTTATGTAACAGATGAAAAATTTTATTTTGAATAGTTTTAACTTAACATGTGTTTTTAGTTAAACTTCGCTACAGTTAGAATTTACACGAAATCAATATCAGGTAAGTAGGGGGTCTACCAAAAACTAAAAAAACACGGCAAAGGGTCTCCGACACTAAGAGCTTTGAGAACCTCTGATTTATACTTACTTTAAAAGAAGTGCGTTGACTTCTTGCGTGAAGAACGCTTTTTTCCCTTCCCCCTTATAGTTGAGAGCGGCTTCTTTTAATTTCGAAATTATAGCTTCAATATCCGTAGGTAAATTATCTGGTAACTTCATTATCTCTTCCTTTTCTAACCTTGTTAGATTTTGTTTGTCTTTGTCTTTAGATTGGGAAATTTGTGGATCTGAAAAAGATAAACGTAAGATGGAAGCTATTGGAATAAATGTTTAATAGTATATTACATAACAAGAGTTGTAAGTTGCTTATTACATGCGAACAGAAAAGTTGCGCACGAGCCGCGTAGCGGTGAGTGTGGTAATTCTATAAGAATGTAATAAGCTTACAACTCAAGTTGTGTAATATACTTTTTCTACGAACAACTTCATTAATAAAAATAAAACGCATGAATAACATGTACATTCACACTTACTCTTAGTGACAGCGAGTCTTATTAATTATTAAACGTCAAAACAACCTCTACTAACTCGTTTCCATGGTTACTCGATACCATTGACTGACTAGACTTGGGTGATAAATTGTTGTTTTTCTAGAACTGAAGCGTAATTTTTTTTTCTACACCCACATGTATATTACCCATTTCCTGTACAGTTTAGAGAATGGAAATGTAGGCCATATCGGTTAACTGAACGTATATGATTTCATATACATCCTAGAACGTATATGAAAATCACCAATCAGCATTCGCGTTTAGTACTCGTCATTCATCTTTTTTTCAATTTAAAGAAACGTCAAAATAACTTGTCAAAAAAAGTCTCTCCCAGAAGCACTGGATCCAGAATATTTATTTATAAAAATAAACTTAAATAAAATAAACCTTATAAATTAATAACAAATACTAAAAACAGAATAAAATGGGTATTTAAGGGACTACCGATGAAGGTCAGTTTTTATGAAGGTATGTAATACTTCTGAGATGTACTTTTAATAAATCTCGGTAGCCGAGTGGTTAACATACCGGACTTTCATGAGGTAGACCCGAGTTCGATTCCGGGTGAAGAAATTTTTTTTCAATTGTTAATTTTATTTTTAAATAATTATTCTGCTCAATATTGATAACTACAACAGGCAGACGCTTGAAATATTTAGCAGAATATTATTATAAATAAAAGTACGGTACCCTTTTTGCGGGAGGCCGACTGGCAACATCTATTTATAACAGCATCGCATATTTAAAAAAAGAAACCGTAACATTATACAATTTGTACATTTAAAAACTGTACGTTTATCACAAAAAATTAGTGAAGACATAAAATTGAATTGGTACGATTATGAATAAAATTGTTGAAAATTTTTAATTTCAAGTTATATTTTATTTTACAGTTCATTCAAATGTTTATTTTCTAGATTTTTTCTTGAATGGGTCGTAGAAAAAATATACTGTTCGACTCGTGTGGATTGTCCATATCCACACTAGTTGCACAAACTACTATTCTCCACGACTAAATAATAACAATAGTGCACAAATTATTTTCACATATTTAGCTGCTTAATGATAAATTCTTCACACCAGTGAATAATAAAAAGAATTCACTCTCGTTAGCAAATCACATTCTATTATTATCAGAATTCACGCTAAAATGAATTAAAATGAATAAATCAAATCGTCTCTTCAAAACGTCAAATACCTGAGAACGCAAATCGCTTCTGACAGCGCGTCGTTTGAAACGTCAAAATAATTATAAAATCATAATTTTACGTATAATAAGAGAAAAAAATGGACAACAGTAGCGATAGTGAATTTGTACGCCTCCCGGAATTAATTTCATTTATAAATGTAGGGGTTCCGATTAAAAATATAAGTTACGAGTTACGTATATGTATTTACTCTTTACATTTTTATAAATATGCTCTATAGCCTAGTGGTGGTTGACTATGGCGCAGACGATCGAGGTTCAATCCTCACTGGAAGTTTTTTCTTCTCAGTCGTGGAGAAAGTATAGTCTTTTACTTGTGTAGAATGGCTATTATTCACTTTGATGATTCTAAAACTCGCTGTGCTCGTTCGTTTTGGAAACTTCATCCGCGTGATTAATAGCCATCATTCTGCACTCATTGAACAATATACTATTATTACCTGTCAGTATCCGTAATGATCTATTTACTTATTAATCAAATAGTAGGTAATATGGAATTTACTAGTGTGAGTAGAAAAAATTTTTTTTCTATGTACATGTCTGTAAACATCAAAAATCGCACTGTCAACATTCCTTGTAAATGACATTTAACAATAACATGCACGTAATGAGATCTCATAACATACACGTGCGTTTTGAGAAGAAAACTTAAACTTCTTGGTTTAATCAAATTACAATCAAATTTTTATTCACGTACTACTTTATTTGGTTTATTTACATATCTTCAATCAATGAAAAAACATAAAAACTTTTAGCATTAGAGAAATACATTTTAGATTAAAAGCGTGATGCCCCTAAATGTTGGCAACACATTATACAATTTCTAAAAAAATAATACGCGTTTTCTTGATATGAAAATAAGCGTCATCTCATTCATGCTGTCAATTTTTGTAACACAATATAGTATCCGAACATTTTCTTAACTTTAGCTACGAATATGTCTGTTAGTAGTGAAAAAGATGAAATTATCAGCACTCAGAAGAAAATAGATGTGCGTAGAAAAAGTATAGTACGTTACAAGAGTTGTAATCCCATTATGCACTCATGAAATTTATATAAACTTTTTCATTTCGTGCGTAATGTGTTATTACAACTCTTGTTACGTAAAATACTATTAGTTACACCTTTTTTGCGCGATCGATCTTTTTTGTTTATTTACAGCATCGGTTGTCAGGACGGTAGGTTGTGTTTACTGGTTTCTAAGTCTAACACGTCGGTAAGTGGTTTACTTACCGTTCAGTCGTCGGTAAGTAAATTACTTACCGATGTCTTAGGGCCAACTGCACCGTTTCTTCTTCTAAGTAATACTTTCATAAGTAAAACTTTATTCATTAAGTAAAACTTGGTGTAATTCAACTGCACCGTGTCTTATTTAGCTAAGTCGACTAAAGACAGGATGTGGACAGGCGCACAGGGATTTTGATTTTTGTAAAAATTGAAATGTGACAGTTGTGACACTTAATTCTGATAATGAGAATGACAATTATATTCAAAATATAAACAATAAAATATAATGAAGTAAATGAAGAGCTGCGTCTCCCATTGATTTATGCCCAGTGTTCATGGATAAAACTATCGATCTTTTAATAGTGGTTGTAGAAATCTGATTGTTTCTTTTCGTAATCGAAACTTTTAAAAAAAATTTATATTCGGATAGGGTGTTATAAAAATCTTGTCTGGGAATTGTAGTCTTGCGGGAACACCAGATTCAATTAATTCCATTCTGTAAAGGTTATCAAAAAGCTCTATATCCATTATTATTTCCATTTTGTTTGATTTTATAAACTAACCTCTCTATATTTTGATCATTTTGTCTGCCAAGTGCCAAGATATAACCTTACTTTCACCTAAGTAGGACTTAAGTAGAACCTACACTTCAACTTACGTTAAGAACGACTTACGACGCAGTGCAGTCACACATATTTCCTAAGTCTTACTTAAATGCTTAAGTAGCAGCGGTGCAGTTGGCCCTTAGCCCTACATACATTTAAGTGGTCCTAAACAATATATTACTTCATTCATTACACAAAAGGAACAAAAAAATAAGATTTATATTTTTTTAATGATCAGAATCGAACAAAACAATATAAAAAGTAATAAATAGCATGAAAACAATTTCACCAAATACTAATTATATTTTAAACTGATCGAGAAGTATAAATGTCACTTTTGACATTTCGTTCATTCCGAAGAAATTTAGATTATTTAATTCGAAGCTTATTTCAATACGATCACGCAAAAAATGGTATAAGCATTTCGAACGTTAATGGTAATACCGGTCTCCAGCAACAACCCTTACCGTTCTTGATACTTAATATACTATACTTACAGAAAATATTTAAGCAAAACAAAAGTCATCCATTCAAACCAAAATTTATTCATACTTTGCAAGATTATGATTATGACACAAGGTTCGACTTTTGTGCGATGATTGGTGAGAAACTTATGCATGACCGATTCTTTCGCAATATTTTGTTTTTTGATTAAGCAACGTTTACAACAAACGGAGTCATTTTTTTCCAAAATTGTCGATATTGGGCTAGTGAAAGCCCGAGCTACAGGATTAACTGTAATAGTCAATTTGCCAAAAAACTAACAAAGTTTATGTTTGGTGTGCGGTTTTACCGGATCGAATAATCGGACTGTATTTTCTGGAAGATACATTGTCATATACTATTTTTTCTTAAAACGTGCATAATTTGATTCGGAGATAAAACAATAAGAGAAACCTTTTTTTTGAAAAGATGAAAAGATTAAATTTTTAACTTATTTCACTGTATATTTCTCCTTTTAGTCCAGTAACTGAACACCTGGAAAAATCACGGCAAGTGTTTTAAAACGAGAAAAAACTTGACGCGATTGAATTTACGGAAGGGGAGGAGAATGGCCCCCTAAACCCTGGAAAACGGGTTTCTCGCTAATATATGGCTCAATATGCGAATTAGAGAATTTTTCTTCATATAAAAAATGAAGATCGTCTTATTATCTACAAAAATGGTCTTCTGTCATTTTTTTCAAAAATTCGATAGTTATCGAGATAATGAGACCTAAAAGTCTCCTCATTTCAGCTGCTGATGCTCTGCATGTAGGAATTCTGCTGTCTATGCATTAACTTGTAAGCGGGCGGACTAATTGTTCCATAGCTCGGCAAAAGTTTGACATTTTCCGATGAATTTTCGAAAAAAAAAAAAAACGATAGGCACCATTTCTGTAGATAATAAGATGATCTTTACTTTTTATCTGAAAAAAAAAAAATCTCTAATTCGCATATTGAGCCAGATATTAACGAGAAACCCGTTTTCCAGGGTTTAGGGGGCCATTTCCCCCCCTTCTGTAAACTCAATCGCGTTAAGTTTTTTCTCGTTTAAAAACACCTGCCGTGACCTAGAAATTGAGCCCAAAGTGAAGTCTTCAGGGACTTTTCAGGAGCTTTATCCCTTCATTTACTGGACTATTTGGTATCGTTATACTTCTTTGGCATCAATCAAAACAAATATTTCAAATAAAGCGTTAATACGCTTAGGAGTATAACTACTTAGACTCCTAGTCATATAAATGTCAAGTTATCACTTATATGACGTTTGAAGAAAAGTTAATTCACATCATGCACAGAGCGGGTACTAGTGGTTAACAATCCATACTTTTTACAGGGACTACCTGTTCACTTGTTTTCTCTCCTACACTTGTAATACTATACTTATATACCAGTATATTATTCATAGAGATGCTACATATAGAGGCAACAAGCCATAGGGCGCTCTGTAAGTAGGAATGTCCATCTGAGCTCCAGAGAGAGAGAAAGACAGACGATCAAAAGTTTTTCTATCTTTGTTTGTATATATATAGCATACCCGCTATTAAAGAAAGACAGCATAAACCTCCTACTTTCTATTTCTCTCTTATATGCTGACGGGTTCGAAGCTGGCTTGTTGCCTCTATTTGTAGTATCTCTGTGATATTATTTACTTTTTTCACTATTTTTTTAATTATGTACAACAGACATCTGTTTTTTTTTCTTCACGACTTGAGTGCAAGAAAATTTCCGAAATGATACTAGGTGTCATTGCAGAAAATGAACTCCGCCCTTTTTATTCAATAGGTACATCATGTATTCAAATTTAAAAAAATGTAATTTTGTTATTTGATATTATTAAGAGTGATTATTATTATTATTACACAATATCTACCACAGTTAAATACAACAACTATAACCTAATATTTAGTAGAAATCAAAACAGCTGTCAAAAAATGTAGGCATTCAATATAAGCGGTTTTGTCACATTTACTGAAAGATGCAGAATTACAGAAACCTTCCAATTGACAGCCTGTTTATAAACATCCACTCATGCATTAATGAGATTTTATTCATAGTTAAATAATTCAAGACATTGGATGATTTTTACATTTAAATAATACGACATGACATCTGTGGAATCCAGCAAAATAAATAAATGAAGGGACTTTGACATTGTTTATGTTAGCAATGAATAGTAGGTACGTCTGTTTAATCTTACAGTATATTCATAGTTAGGATGGAAACTGTGTTTCATTAATAATGCTTTGAAGGATTTCCAATAATTAGTGACAAATGAAGACATTTTTCTCCAAAATGTGTATTTTTACAGAATTCACACTTCAATCTAAAAATTCAAATTTCTTCGAAACCATAAGTTTTATCGAGTTCAAACAAGTGTAGGTTTTTAATAGGAAATTGATTTAAAAATTTAATTTTCTCACTATCCATGAAAAAAAGACACTTTATGCATATGTTCCATACCATATTTGTTCAACAACCCTATACAAATAATCAAATCAAAATAGTAATTTGGAATATTTTAATTAAAATCCTTCAGCAAATTTCAACTAATGATTGCATATTGACTAAATTGGAAAATTTACACAATAATATTGAGACAAATTAAGAACTATATACAGGGTGGCCCTTAAGTAATTGTAGGTACATAGAAATAAAGTACCATCTTTACTCCAAAATATTGCGATTTAAACCAACTTAGCCTTAATAAAATGTTGATATTAAGGGAGATATAGGGTGTGTTGCCGCCTTGACTATTTCGACAAACAAACCATAAATTTTATGATCTATGGTACTTGGAACTAAACCCACCCCGGAATTAGATAGAAACCAGCTGTAAAAACCGGCGTGGCTCGGGGGTGAGAGTTTTAGTTACAAGTGCCCATATGTTATCAGTTTAGATATCAATAGTTGTAGAAGACAGACGTGTAAATATAGTGAGAAATTAATACAGTTTTTTCAATAAACACCTACAACCTAACTCTGGTCCTTCGTGCTAAAAAGGGAATCAAAATTCAATTAAAACAAATAATTACTTGATCACCTTTAAACCAACACAAAACAAAAAACATTTGGTCCGTATCGAGCCGGATCGGAATCAGTGAATAAATTAAATCGAAGTGAAAATATATGTGATCAAGTTAATAACTTGAAGAAGAGTTCACTAGCGTGAAATCCAGCACCAAGTCGTCCATAATAGCGACGCAAGTAGCTGCTGAACCACTATCCTGCAACTCTCCAAGTCATCTACAGCGTGGAAGCCAGCACCAGGTCGGCAACGCACCGTCACAATCAGCTGTCAATCCACCATCAATTCGAGCGACTTCAAAACAGTAAGTCTCCAAATCAATTTACTTTTCCTAACAAATTGCTTAATAGTGTGTACAAAAGACTAAATTAAAATCATGGCCAATTTAACGACATTAATAGAAACTCGCGGCAAAATTACAAAAAAACTCACAAGAATAGAATCTTATTTGCTAACGTTCAAAGATGATGATAGTCTAAATTTATTAAATTCACGTTTACAAAAACTCGAAGCAGCAATGAACGAGTTCGAGGAAATACAAGATAAGATTGAAGAAATTAATGATAATTCAGAAGAAAATGATTCCGAAAGAGAAAGGTTTGAATGTAAATATTTTTTGATTAAAGCCAACATTCAAGATATTATTGACAAGCGTGAATCTATCGCCAAAAACGCAAATAATACAAATACAGCAATGTCTTCTGATTGTTCTGCGCCAGTCAATCAGGACACGCATATAAAGTTGCCTCCGCTCGATCTACCCTCTTTCGATGGTAATTATTCAAATTGGTTGTCCTTTTACGATACGTTCAATTCACTTATTCACGAAAATTGAAATTTAAATAATTGTCAAAAGTTCCATTACTTAAAATCATGTGTAACTGATGATGCTGCTCAAGCAATCGATTCCCTAACAATTTCCAACGCTAATTACCTTTCGGCCTTTGATATATTGAAAACAAGATTTAATAATAAAAGACTAATTGTTCAAGAACATGTATGTGCCATTTTAAATCTAGAGAAAGTTAATAAACAATCTATTGCAACTCTAAGACAATTATTAAACAAATTGAAAACTAATATTGAAGCATTATAGGTTTTAAATTTGCCGGTTGACTCTTGGGATGCGTTTATGGTGCCATTAATTACAGAAAAGTTGACTACGCAACAAATAAAGAATGGCAAGCAACATTAAATTGCACTTTACCTAAATTATCAACTTTGATTGAATTTTTAGATAATAAATGCCAACTCCTACACTCTTTGAATCAAATAAATAATAAAAATTCTAACAATAATGGTAACATAAACAAATTCAATGGTAATAAAAATAAATTTAATCCTAGAGGTAAATTGTCGACTAAGGCTAATGTAACTTTGAATAAGTCTAAATGTAACTTTTGTAATAATATAAATCACGCTATTTACCAATGTCGGGAATTTTTTAAACTGTCCGTTAACAAGGGTGTTAAATATATAAAAAATACAAAGGCATGTGCCAATTGCTTAAAACCAAATCACACGACCCAAGAATGTCGATCAAACTTTGTTTGCCGCTATTGCAAAGTAAAACACAACTCATTGTTACATGAACGAATAAATCATGAGCAAAATAACGAAGAATTAATGCCAACAACTACGGTTGGCGTGAGCAACACTTGCAAATTAAATACTAGCACTTCACTACTTTCTACGGCAATAGTTTTAATTAAAGATAAATTCGGCAACTATCGTAATTGTCGAGCTCTGTTAGATGTCGGGTCTCAGAGCAACATAATAACAACAGATTTATGTAAAAAATTGAAACTTCCATTAAATAATTGCAATAATTCCAATTGCCGGAATTAACTGCAAATTAAACAATGTTCAGCACACAATAAAGGTTTCCATAAATTCAAAATATTCGAATTTCACAAGTAATCTAGAATGTCTGGTATTGCCAAAAATAACAGAAAATCTTCCGTCTTATTCATTTAATTCAAATATTATAATTATTCCTACGGGTATTGAGTTAGCAGACCCTACATTCAACTTAGGGTCCAATTGAGTTATTGATTGGAGCAGAACTTTTTTGGAAAATATTAAAACCATCTAATATCCCAGGTCAAAGGGGCCAGCCTCATTTCCAAGAAACCGAGTTGGGTTGGATTGTAGGAGGTCCCATAAATTTACCTCAAACCTTCTCTGCTTGTCACTTATCTGTTTCCAGTACCACAGCCTTACACAAGCAAGTGGCAAAACTGTTCTGGGAAATAGATGAACCGTGTGACAAAATTCACTTTTCAGAGGAAGAAAATTATTATAAAAAAACAACCAGACGTAATGATGAGGGTCGGTTTATAGTTAGTTTTCCATTTAAACAAAATATTGATTTCAGTTTAGGAGATTCTAAACAAATTGCTACGAAACGGTTTTTGTCCATCGAATATAAATTAAAGAAAGATCCAAATTTGAAACAAATGTATTTCAAATTCATACACGAGTATATAGAATTAGATCACATGGAACAAGTAAATGATAAATCTTCTGATGACGCTTGCAACTTTTACATGCCGCATCATGCAGTATTTAAAGCATCTAGTTTAACAACAAAACTTAGAGTTGTCTTCGATGCAAGTTGCAAAACATCATCAGGGCATAGTTTAAATGATATGCTCATGGTTGGTCCAAATATTCAACAAGATATTTTTTCAATAACAATTAGATTTAGAACTCATAAATATGTATTAACCGCCGATATCACTAAAATGTATCGACAAATTCTTATCGAGCCTAAACAACGCGATTTTCAAAAAATATTATGGCGACAAATCAATCTAATCCAATTCAGACATTAAGATTTAAAACTGTGACGTACGGTACCGCACCTGCCAGCTGGTTAGCAGTCAGAACACTCCATGAACTCGCGGAGCGGGAAAAACAAACCTACCCTCGAGCTTCACAAATTATAAAAAACGATTTTTATATGGATGACTTGTTAACCGGGTTTAATGATCAAAAGGAAGCAACTATTATTCGCGATCAACTAACAACAATCATGCAAAATGGAGGTTTCGAATTATGCAAATGGGCATCGAATCATCCAAATCTATTACCAAATGATAATAATGCATCCACAATTTTAAATTTGGACCGTGATAATGAAGTAAAGGTTTTGGGTTTAGTTTGGGACGGTAAAACTGATGCTTTAAAATACGACTTAAAACCTTTCAAAATTCCGGTTATTATTTCAAAACGTTATAGCTCAATTTTCGATCCTCTAGGTTTAATAAATCCAATAATAACAAAGGCAAAAATATTACTTCAAAAATTGTGGACTTTCAAAATTAGTTGGGATGAAGCTGTTCCGCCAACTATTAGTAATGAATGGATAGATTTAATTAAAGAGTTTTCAACAATACATTTGTTTAAAATACCGCGACAGGTAATTGCTGATCCTCCGTATACAAATATAGAATTACATGATTTTTGTGATGCATCACAAGAAGCTTACGGTGCAGTCATTTATTTGAGGTGTAGCGATACCTGTGATAATAATTCGGTACAATTATTGTGCGCAAAGTCTCGAGTTGCTCCTATTAAAACAATATCTATACCGAGGTTGGAACTTTGCGGTGCAATATTATTAGCTAGACTAGTCTCTAAAGTAAGTAAAGCTTTAAATGTGAACATAAATAAAAAATATTTTTGGACCGATTCGAGTATAGTTCTGTCTTGGATCGCAGCTCCTACCAATACATAGCAAACATTTGTTGCCAATAGAGTATCAGAAATCCAGCAATTAACTGAAATTAATGAATGGACACATATCAATTCAGAATATAATCCTGCAGACATAATATCGCGGAGGGCGACTGTTACTCAGCTGCGTGAACATGGTTGGAGCCCGACATGGCTCAAAGAAAATTACAATTCATGGCCTAAATCAAAGGTTCAATTAGTTTTAGAGACACCGGAAAGAAAGAAAATTAATATCGTAATAAATACAATAAACTCTCAACTCCCAGTATTGACAAAATTTTCTACTTATAGTAAATTACAACGAGTAATGGCTTATATATTAAGATTCATAAACAACTCTAATAAAAAGAAAATTAAAAATGAATATTTAACAATAAACGAATTAAACATGGCTACGGAATTCATTGTAAAATTAATTCAAAATAATACATTTTCCGCGGAATTAAAGGATTTAAAATTAAATAAAAACGTAAACAAAGGAAGTAAATTACATAAACTAAACCCATTCTTAGATGATCAGGGCCAAATCGAGTAGGTGGTCGATTGCGGAATGCTGCGTTAAATTATGAAAGAAAATTTCCTATTGTTTTACCAGCTAAGCATCATGTCACAAAATTATTAATTAATCAAGAACATAAATTAATACTTCATGCCGGTGCCCAAGCTACTCTGTACTCATTGCGAGAAAAATTCTGGCCGCTTAACGGCCGCAATGAAGTAAGATTTGAATTAAGTAAATGTATTGAATGTTTCAAGGTGAAACCAACCACTTTGAGTGAAATAATGTGTGATTTACCCACTAATCGAATAACACCATCGCGTCCATTCAGTATCAGTGGTGTGGATTACGCGGGGCCAATTTTAATTAAACAATGTTATGGTCGTGGTATACGGACAGTCAAGGCCTACATTGCTTTATTTGTTTGTTTTGCTACTAAGGCGGTACACATTGAATTGGTTAGCGATTACACTAGTGAAACATTTTTGGTAGCACTAAAAAGATTTATGGCAAGGAGGGGCAAAATTTCGGAAATTTACTCAGACAACGCTACAAATTTTGTAGGAGCAAATAAAGAGCTCAAAAATTTAAAACAATTCTCAGAATCGTCAAATTTTAGTAGGGATGTCACAGAAAATTTGGGTATAAAATGGAACTTTATACCTGCCAAATCTTCCCATCGCGGCGGTCTTTGGGAGGCAGGTATTAAGCAGGTAAAGGCTCATTTATATCGAGTTATAGGTAACACAAAATTAACCTTTGAGGAACTGTACACACTCTTAACGCAAATTGAAGCCTGCCTGAATTCTCGACCTATATCTCCTTTATCCAGTGATCCTAATGACCTCACTCCCTTAACACCTGGACACTTTCTTATTGGAGACAGATTGTTGTCGCATCCGGAGCCAGAATTGACAACAATAAAGGTCAATCGACTGTCACGATGGCAGCATATTCAACTAATGCAGCAACACTTTTGGCAAAGATGGCAGCAAGAATACGTAAACAATCTGCAGCAGCGGTCAAAATGGGCCGTAAATCAAGATTGCCGCCTTGTACTTGGTATGGTGGTATTACTGGTGGAAAACAACCTGCCGCCCATGTGTTGGCGTATGGGCCGTATCATCACCCTTCACCCAGGAAAAGACAATAAAGTTCGCACAGTGTCCATCAAAACAAACAATGGCGTTGTAGTGCGCGCTATAAACAAAATATGTGTATTGCCAGTGTGTGATGCTGATGAGTGATTTGTTTAGAATATAAGATTAAGATAATACACAAGTAAATTAACATTTGTATAAATTAGTTATAAGTTAATCATTAAGGTTAATAAAAACCTCCTTTCTTAGTCAGTGAATTTAGACTTGAGAATTCTAATAAAATTTATTATTAATAATAGTAAACTAATAGGTTATATTACTTATATTGCATGATATAAAATATGTTAGAATATTTAAATTTAATACCCTGGGATTCAATGGGGCCGGTATGTTGCCGCCTTGACTATTTCGACAAACAAACCATAAATTTTATGATCTATGGTACTTGGAACTAAACCCACCCCGGAATTAGATAGAAACCAGATGTAAAAACCGGCGTGGCTCGGGGGTGAGAGTTTTAGTTACAAGTGCCCAGGGTGTTAAACATTAAATTTTAATTTTTGTTTTCTAAAATAACTTCAACGTTTTTTGACGGGGGAAAAGATTTTTTTGATATGAGAAATCATAATTTTGTATCTATTTCGATGTATTTTGTAGAGGGCACTACATAGACCACGTATGCGGTATAAATGTGCGCAAAACTTTTTTGCCTTTTACATTAGCACTACTTTTGTAAAAAATAATTAAGGCCACATCATTGCAACAAAAAAAGGTATACCAGTTAGTAACCCAAAATCGTAACTGTTTTAGAGATAATCACATTTTAGTGATTAGCTAGGTACATGATTATTATTCAATGAAATTACGTTCGAAAAATGTAGTTGTGTGTATGTACCATATTTATTATTTACGATTAAAAGTACCATACATATTTTTCATATGTTAACTGCTACTATACCCTAATACTGTTCATCTTAATACTAAAAAAAATTATTATCGAACACACTACATTTTTCGAACGTAATGTCATTGAATAATAATCATGTAATTAATCACTAAAATGTAATTATATCTGAAACCGTTGAGATTTGGGGATACTAACAAGTACCTATACCTTTTATTTGTTGTAATGATGTGGCTTAAATTATTTTTTACAAAAGTAGCGCTAATGTGAAAGGCAAAAAAGTTTTGCGTACATTTATGTCGCATACGTGGCCTATGTAGCGCCCTCTACAAAATACATCTGAATAGGTACAAAATTGTGATTTCTCAAAGCAAAAAACCCCCAGCCTCAAATTTTTGTGCATATACGTCAAAAAGTTATTGTGAAAAACGAAAATTAAAATTTCATGTTCAACACCCTGTATCTCTCTTAATATCAACAATTTATTAAGGCTAGTTGGTTTAAATCGCCATATTTTGAAGTGAAGATTGTACTGTACTTCTATGTACAATTACTTACAGATCACCCTGTATGTTATGTATTTTATATTTATTTCGCAATGTCTAATAGCTAATTGTGAAGTTATATTGTATTATGTGAATACTTACCAATTTTATTTTGCGACATGACTGCATTCGGAATAACTTCGACGGGTGTTTTACTTTGATTCGTATCGTAATTTTCCTCTATGACCTGCTTCAAAACCGATTCTATTGCATCGGTGACGCTGGTGATATTCATTGGCTTCTTGTTTTCTTTTGAGGATTCCTTCTCGATGTTATCCTCCACAGTCTTTAGTTCGTCCGGTACAGTCATATTAAGATCTTCGCGTTTTTCTCTCAATAAATCTTTCACAGTTTTCTTAAGCGGATCTATGGGTCTGCGTTTTTTCACCTATGAAAAATAGCGTAAATTAGAACGTTGAATAATCTATGTATAAGTATATATATACTGGTATCGACATTCACGGAGATAAAAGATGTATTGTATTCAGTTCCTGAGGAAAGACTCAGTCATTAATACTATTTTTTAAATGAATTTTATGATCAGGGTTTCAGTTAATAGGCCAGTCGGTAGGGGTCATATTAGACCAAAAGTACAAGTAATTAGCAATGCGGCTGATTTTTTTTCCATAAGTACCTTAAAGTATGTAGATTAATATAAAAAAAGTTTACCAGCCTATCGATTTCCCAAATTGGAAAAAAAAATCAATTTCTTTCGAAATTCCTCAATATTTCGCGCTGGGAGAAAGGCAAAGGAAAAGAAAAAATACCACCGTGTAGGGGAAGTGTTTTGCAATAAAAAAGGTCTCCTGCGTTTTTTCAGTCCGAGCAATGGTTTGTCCAGAAAAGATTCAGTAAACTAAAAATGTGTTCCGCATTCGCGCGACTCTGCTGCACGGCGGAAGACCTACTTTCTGAATTGCGGAAATAGATATAAATATTCAATCAGAATTTTTCTAAAATTTTTGGCAAAAGTCAAGGTTGTGAATAATAAATTAATGTTTACATATTTTTATTGGAAAAGGGTATGCAAAAAGTTATATCCTAAAATTATATATTAATCATCTTTTATACCTTTTCACTATATACATTTTGTTAGTTGAATATTAATCTTTATCTTACAGGAGTATCTGTATTTCTACCCGAAACTATAAAAATTGCTATTTTCGCTTATAAAACAAAAAATCATTGAAATGTATGTGAATTAATCAATTTTGTGCTTATATATTCTTGATCTTAGAAGTTTCCACAACATTTAAACGCAAACCTCATTAAAATGACTTTAGTTTTATCAAAGTTACAGTATTTAATATAGGTATATATTTTCTTGTAAATTCAAGATTCCTAAAATTTACAAGATTATGAAAAGTGCCGTATTTCGTAATTAGGGAAAATTATTCTTTTTTTAATTTCTTGGGAAATTAAATCACAATATTTTCAAATTCTTTATTTCAACGTTTCGGTAGCGTTCCAGCTACCGTTGTCAAGAAAAAATAAGTAGAAATTAATTTTTATCCCTAACTGACACAACAGAAAAAAATTGACAACTAGACAATCAAAAATTATTTTGAAGTTTAAGACTGCAAAATTTTGTTATCAAATTTTTATTAAGGTCCATTCATAGTAGATCATATCTGTGGCAAAATGTGAAATGAAATATTTCATTTTATGACATTCCAACGATATGATAGTCTACTAGAAATGGATCCAGTGAAGTGCACGTTCCAGGAACGGTTTTTATTGGGATATCAGGATAGCATCATAAGTTTTTATCCAGGTTTTCTTATGATTTATAATTTGAATAGTTGTTAATCGATACACATTTCAATACACAAAATCACAAAACTGAGTATACATATTTCAAAAACTTAAATATTCATACACAAAAAAACTATCAAGAAACGCGTTTTATTAACAACATTTCCAATATAAGCGAAAAAAACGCGCTATCCCGTCGGTCTATTTCTGCGACAGAGGCTAATCACCGACGCCGGGAGCACTCTACCCCTAACCGGAAATTTTGGCCAACCCACTAGTGTTCCAACCAGTCGTAGCGTTCTTTAACGAGCCCAACATCCATGGACTCGGGACCTCGGTTTTACGTCTCCTCCGAAAGACGGCATATCTACATTATACCTCGTGCTCATTGGTATAATGCCTGCGAGCTGTGATATGCTACTCACCCTAGTAGTCTAAAGGGCACCCTAGTAGTCTAAAGTGCACCCTAGTAGTCTAAAGTGTTTCGCTGCAGGCTGTACGGGCCCTATACGATGGTTTTCCCTGTCATGGTAACCCATCCAAGTACTAACCATGTCCGACCTTGCTTGACTGTAATTATCGCATCAGAATGCGTTCCACTACAGTGCTGGGTCGTCGCCCAAATTTCCCTTTTAAATAGTTTTTATTTTTGAAATTTTATATAGAAATAACCCTTGTTTGGTGTATGTGATGTATGATACTATTTTCCATATCAATATATTTTTATTGAGATACTTGAGATTATCATATAATATTTATATTATATATGAGTAATTTGCTAAAAATTATTATGTGCCATGACAAAAAAATGCGATCTTAAAACTAACACTTCCATTTTCAAAACGCCCTATTACAGTCATTTAGATATTACATTAACTGTACAATAGTTTATAATGTACCTACTCCGCCGCGCTTCAGAGAATAGAGTCGCGCGGATACGGAACACATACTTAGTTTACCGAATTTTTCCCGGACAAACCATTGCTCGGACGAAAAAAACGCAGGTGACCTTTTTTATTGCGAAACACTTCCCCTACTCGGTGGTATTTTTTTTACTTTCCTCCCACCGCGAAATATTAAGGAATTTCAAAAAAAAAGTTTTTTGATTTTTTTTCAATTTGGGAAACCGATAGTCTGGTAAACTTTTTTTTATATTAATTTACATACTTTAAGGTACTTGTTAAAAAAATCAGATGTATTGCTAATTTATTGTAGTTGTGACCCCTATCGTCTGGCCTATAATGAAAATTTTCCATTATATCCAGGTATTGCGTCCCGGGGTTCTGTAGTGCTCTATGTGAATAGAGATTTTATTCTTTCAATTCACGAAATTCATTCAGCAGTGTTCTGTTATAACCTCTATCAAAACTCTTGAGCAGTCGTAGGTTCTCTGGGCGCTGCATTTGCTTTATTTTACTTGGTTGTATGTCCCTAGAAGTATATTTAACTGTCTAAGCCCTACTAGACATTTCCAATGGTCTGGCTTTCACAGATTTACCTATTTCTACCAATAATATATTTTTGCCGATACCATTAATCAATTCCAATCCTCAAATTGAGTTTTTTAGGACTTAGGGACCAATTACACAAAAACTCAGTGCTTTGATGGCTGCTTAACTAGACAATTATAATCCCTTGCCTATAATTATAATCCCAGCTGTTGAAGCCGGATATATCGCCATTGCTTCTGTAATACATATGCAAGATATCCTTGGAATTCGGGAGAGGTTGACCCTCACTGTCAATAGGCTATTTCTGCAATGACTCCAGGCTGTGTATTTCCACCTCAGAATCCTTGGGTTACAACCCAAAGTCTTCACAGAAAGGTTATGGTTTTCCTTGAAACAATACCAGCAATCGTATTAATCTTTACGAGGATGCAACTTAAGCTATGCAAAAAAATGTTCAAGAATGTACAGGGTTATTCATCATAAATTACCCACCGCCAATCATCGTTTTTATTACTTCTAGAAAAAAAGTCTGGTATAAAAGTTGTTAGGTTACAGCTGAATTTTCTTAATATTGTATCAAAAGTTCAGTAGCGTGCAAATTTAAGGGGATACAAAAAATAATAGTTCTTTTTTAAATAGGACACCCTGTAAATTTTCACATTTTTGGAATGGACTTTTTTTTCTGATTTCAAAAATATATAATATGCTACCCCTACCTTGTACCGTTTTTGAGTTATGAAATGTTGAAAGTCTGAGTTTTAGTAATTACTGTAAATACGAAAAAGATAATTTATCAAAGTATGCTATGAAAATGATAACTAATACTCATTTGATAATTCACATTTTTCTGATAAAGTAATTAAAATGGTTTACAGAGAGGTGGAAGATTGTATTAATAATAATAATAATAATATACAAGTGATTAAAGCAAGGATTCAACTTGAAATTAACAAACTAAATGAATATAATGAAGTCATCTGCAATGTTATTATAAATAATATAAGAAGGTGTTATCAATTATGCATTTACAATAATGGTGGACATTCCGAATGTTTTATAAGTTATTATTTATAAATTCTCTTAAATAAATCTTTGTTTTCTGTTTTGTATAGGTATATATTTTGACTTTTTCTTTCTTGTTGAGAACCATTCTGATTAATTTATATGAAAAATGTCAATTATCAAACATATTAGTTGTCATTTTCATAGCATACTTAAATACTTATCTTTTTCATATTTACAGTAATTACTAAAATTAAGATTCACAACATTTCATAACTCAAAAACGGTACAAGGTAGAGGTAACATATATTATATATTTTTGAAATCAGAAAAAAACGTCAAAAATGTGAAAATATACAGGGGGTGGGTAATTTATAATGAATAACCCTGTACTACAAGAAAACTATTACCTGTATTTTTGTCGTACTGAACAGTTTTTTCTTGATGGCTTGTTGCATTGAAGCCGTCGGTGATTGTACTTTAAGTTTCTTTTCTTTTTGAGCAGGGTTGGCAGTGTCGCTGTCGCTATCAGCAGAAGTTTCCAGTATCCTTTTTCGGTTTTTAGATTTCTGCTTATCTTCACCTATGGACAATGAGAAACAATTTTAAACTAATCTGTCAAAAAAAATTGAAACCATACAGTCGAAAGGCAATTTTTTAGTAGTTAGAAGTAATAACAATGACACATTTACCTACCCTCACTTTCAGAAGCTGAAGATGTACCAGAAGAGGAAGAAGCGGAAGAAGAGGCGTTAGAACTAGCCTCATCATCAGTCTTAAATTCAAGTGCACCAGAATTAACATAAAAACCACCATGAAGTGTGGTAACATTCTTGGGTATTATTTCATCATAACCATCGGTATTGTCTATAAAGGAATCGGATTCATCGTAGCCCATGCCAATATCTGCATAATCATCTTTCCTTTCTTTCCTCTTTTTCTTGGTCACTCCGGAGCCCTGCAATATAATTGAATTATTTCTCAAAAAATTTTAACCTACTTTTCTGCATCAATTTTTAGGTAAAATATGATGATAACTTACATATTTTGCTTCCATTTCGAGAGCAATTCTTTTAACGTCCTCATCATTGTCTCCGTAGGGATCCAGCCCATTCTCCAAACCGATAGGTTCTTTAATTGGTTTTACTTTTTTCTGAAACATTATAGTTATTGAGAATAATAATAATTAAGTTTATTCAGGTTGATATACATTTAATATTCAATATAAATACATTCTAAATTCAAATGATGGATCAAAAAAATATACTGACTACAAATAAAGTGAAGAGAGAACCCGAACCAACAGTTTGTAGGGGAAAATGTACAGAGCTTACCCGTCAATCAACTTATTCACATCATATATATCCAAACCAATTGAAAAAAGGTTAATCTATTTCTTAAAGAGGTTTACATTGAATACAAAAATATATTTAGAAGTTATTACATACATACTTTAATGGTGAATTTCAAAAAAACAACTGTAAATTTCTAGATAAGACACTATAAAAAATATGGGCAGACAAAAAAAGAGTGATAATTTTCTCTTTTGACATCTTCAGCTACTGTCAAGTACCCCTACTAGGTAGGTATACCATAGTATATGTGGTATATCAAGTAAAAATCGTCTTTGTATACAACTGACAACATATTCCCACAATCTGATAGTGCTATCACATTACCTTGGTCTTAGTTTTAGAAATTAATGTAACAAGTAACTTCCATTTTACATTTACTACCGACAAAATAAGTTACTGGTACAAGTAAATAATATTGTCTTCAATTTGCAATTACTCAAACAGTGCAACCTCGGATGATATGTCAGAGAGGTAATGGCATTTATTGGGTGATGTTGCTGGAATATATTAAATTTAAGCATGACACTCATTTATTCGATTGGTTTGTGTTCAACAGCCCAAGCACTAGAACTGAATTTTTGTACCATTTCCCATGTTATCTACTTCGATTCTATAAGCTTTGTGTCTTCCATATAGGCCACTAGTTTGATTGGAGCCATTCTCAGTAGTTGTAATGGTTGTATTATTTTTATCTCCTCTCCAAAGTGCTCCTCACATACCAATAAAAAGTAAAGTGAATGTTACAAATTACAAATAGTGTAAACTAGAACCAACGATCCGGCACCTGTTTGATTAAGGTTTGTCCAAAATCCTTGGTTAACAAATACAACTGCCGACACGTTCTTTGTCAACAGACCAAGATAGACTATCCTTCGGGTGTCTTTCCGTTTTCGACGGTACTTCTCGAGAGCGCACCAAGTAGGTGCGAATTTCTTAGCATTCAAATTCAAGTGTCTGGAATATAGTCTAATATAAACAAATACACAATATGTCCTATGGAAAAAGACCATGAGTTGAATAGAGCACACGCCATCCACATATAGATTTATTCATTATTAGGTACATAAAGCTATTTTAAATAATTTTAATATTCAATAGACTTTATCTTTGAATGATAAATAAATGCTTTTGTATTGCAAAAATTACCAGACCTTGTTATCTATATATGCGTTTTTTGACTGAGATCTCTGCTCACTTCAGTTAATGTGATCTGAGGTGAAGTGAAGTGAGTAAGCACCAAAAAGAACGACACTCAATTGAAACGAGCAATCTACCGGCGCATCAAAATTCAATCACCAAAGAAAATTAGATTATGTATCATGTTGTTTAAAACCCAAACCAATCACAAATCAAATTTTCTCCATCCTCTCCATTTTACGAGTCATTTGATTCCGACTCAAGTCTATCTGATACATCCGCATCATGGAGACTAGATATAAAGAGCACAAACTCTGTACATACAGATTGGGAAAAAGTTTAATCGGGCATACGATTTACACAAGTACGACAAGGATATTATGAGAAAAACTACTTGAAAGAGAGAGAAGTATAATTGTGGGCAGTTGGCGATGGGTGTATTTAGTTCCAGAGGCTGGAAGAATGTTCATCGCCCCCTATTTTACACAAAATATCATTTGTACAAATTAATATGCGCTTCTGGCAACAGCAGTTAAAATAGGGGGGCGATGAACATTCTTCCAGCCTCTGGAACTAAATACGCCCATCGCCAACTGCCCACAATTATTCTCCTCTCTCTTTCAAGTAGTTTTTCTCATATTATCCTTGTCGTACTTGTGTAAATCGTATGCCCGATTAAACTTTTTCCCAATCTGTATGTTATCTCTGCACTGTACAGAAAAAATGTCCGTCGAAAGGACGACAATTGTGGTGCCGCTAGTATTATAGGGCATCGGGACACGACATGGTGAATTATTTTAGGTTATGTAAATGGAGGGTTTGTTTACTTTCATTAGGTTACCTTTTATCGAGATGCTAAAAGAGAATCGAGGCTCCTTAAACTGCACATGCCAAATTTTTTCAAGAAGGGGAAGGAAAAATAACAATTCCATTCACCCTTCCCTTTTTTTGGAAAAATCTATTCCATTCACCCATCCCATTCTTGAAGGTTATTCTTCCTTCCTATTCTTGAGAAAATTCTTATTAAATTTTTTTAATATGCGCAGTTTAAGGAGCCGCCAGAGTATTTTAGCATTTTATTTTACCATTTATGTTTGGTTTTAGCAAATTTCAAGGAAAAAATTAGTATTTCGCGTGTAGGTGGTGCTATGTTTGGTTAAAGGTAAGTCAATATCATTATATGCCTCAAAAATGATGATAAATATAATAAATGAAATCCACAGAGAATTCAGAAGTGGTTAATGTGTCATTGTGCAGTAATTGACATTAGAACTTAAAATCAGTTAAGTTCTCACATCAAATATATAAATAATTAAGTGATAGTACGCTGGCTGAAACTTTTTTCATAAATGATTGACGTCATAATGAGCAAGAAAAAAAACGTCGTAGCGGGGGGATTATGCGTCAGCTGCTCGCATAAAGTTGTATAAAAACCCTGAAATAAAGTCATATTAAGCCGCCTGAAATTTAACTACGTGATTTCAAAATATTAAAAGTACGAAAAACAACCAGCTGTTTGTGTAGCGGTGGGAAAACCGTCAGTCGAGATTTAAAATTTCGGAGCATTGTTATTATGCTGTTTCCTTTTAAACACATGTTTCAAGTTAGATTCTGGCCTTGCTCGAACCCATAACACCACCTTCGTGCTCCTAAGCCTCTCCCCCTAAAATTTCAAAGCAGCATCTGCCTGTCCGTGTCGTACCTGTCGTACAATCATTCAATTTGAACAATTTTTGCTCAATGTAGAGACCCGCGGAAATGAGTTGCGAGAACAATGTATTAAAGAATATTCTGAAGATGCAGAACGATTTGAAAAGGCAATAAAAAGGAACAAAATTTTGACCTTTGTGGATGCAGTACCAAAAAAAGTAGCTATTTCTGGCAAATTGGTGAAAGTTCGCATGCAACGCGACTTATCTGCACAGTTGCTTCTAACTTCTCTGGAGCAAACGTTTAACATTGATAAAATTTTGTCGTATCCATTAACACCAGTTCCCTTAGCTATCTGCCACGCAGATGGAATAACTTGAAAAAGAAGCTGACAGCAACACACCACATAGATGCCTCGTACTGATTTATGATGGTTTTTTATGCTCCATGCATTGGAAGACGTTCCATCTACATTTGGGAACATTTCAAAAAAACGTATCCAAATGTTCACGAAAAATAATGACCGCACTATTATAATCGCATTCGATCGTTATTTTCCGCCATCGATAAAATATATCGAGCATTTTTTAACAGGCAGGGTGAGAGAAGTACGCCCAGCTAATTTTGCGAAGGAATTAAAAAATATCTATTTCAAAGCAGCCTTAGTCGAATTTCTTTATGACGATTGGGAAAATAATTATATGGCTAGCTACGTGGGCAATAAGACGATTTATATCAACTACGAGTTTTGTTATAAATATGAAGTCCAAAATACCTAATACCTAGAACCGTCACAATCTTGTCCAGCTCACGAAGAAGCTGATACAAAAATTGTATTCCACGTTTGTCAGTTAGATTTCGATACTCACGTTACGATACGATGTTCAGACACGGATATTTTTATAATAATGCTCGGCAATATGAATGCAATTCACAACGATTGTAAAATAACAATGCACATTGGTTCCGGGAATTCCCAAGGATTCATTAACATCACGAAATTGTATGAAAAGTTGGGAACCGATTTGTGCTCTGCATTGCCAGATTTCCATGTGATTTCAATCCTGCATTTTACAGAAAAGGAAAAAATAAGCCTTTACAATTGTTGGGAAAAGGCTAAAGGTATGGTAAATACATGATTTCCTCTTGACAAAATAAAAAGTACCTATTACAGAATTCTTGTATGAGTTATGGAAGTGATATCCCTTTTAAAAAGCATGTTTCCCTACATTATTAGACTACTGGGCTAGAGATTTGTAAGTGATATCAGTGATATCACATTATTTTATTGTTCAAACTACTACTGTCCAAAATCTCTGAACATTTCAAAAAAAAGAACTGAATAAATGTACTTATTGTTTTTTCTTATTTTTTTGGGAATCAAACCACAATATTTGCTTTTATATTATATTATTTAAAAAAACAATAATAAGTAATGCAACAAGGAACATACAGAAGATAAATAAATTTACTTGTAATAAGAAGTACTTACAGTAATTGATAAATTGTCTTTTAGGCCAGACGATAGGGGTAACAACTACAAGTAATTAGCAATACGGCTGATTTTTTTTCATAAGTACCTCAAAGTATGTAGATTAATATAAAAAAAAGTTTACCAGTCTATCGATTTCCCAAATTAGAAAAAAAAATCAGAAAACTTTTTTTTCGAAATTTTTTAATATTTCGCGTAGGGAGGAAGGTAGAGAAAAATAAAAAATACCACACCGTGTAGGGGGAGTGTTTTGCAACAAAAAAGGTTTCCTGCGTTTCTTTCTTCCGAGCAATAGTTTGTCCCGAAAAAATTCGGTAAACAAGTATGTGTTCTGCATCCGCACGACTCTATTTTCTGAAGCGCGGCGGAGTAGGTACATTATAAACTATTGTATAGTTAATGTAATATCTAAATGATTGTAATAGGGCGTTTTGAAAATGGAAGTGTTAGTTTTAAGATCGCATTTTTTTGTCATGGCACATAATCATTTTTGGCAAATTACTCATATATAATATAAATATGTGGCAATAGTTTAGAATCAATATAAAATTAAAAGTGAGTGAAAGTACTTAGTGAAGATAATTGATATTCTTGACGTTTATAAATTTAATAGATTTTGAGATCTGTCAACGAGTCAGATATTACACGTTGTACATAATAGTGTTAATAAATATAATACATATATATATAACGCTTATGTAAATAGGTAATATTCACCACCACCATCTATTACCTATATTGGTGACCCCGACAGAAGAACACAACGAGAAAATGAATCGTGACGAAGGTCAACTTCTAAATCTACGAGAGGAGAACGAAGACTTACTACGTCAAATCCAAGCTCTTCACCAGCAGAACGAGCAACTACAGAGATTACCGCACCTACAACAACAACAGCAGCAACCACAACATCAAGCTCCAGTCGTCGACTACCCGGAAAATCATCCCGCAGTGCAACGGGTAGCTGTAAAATTACCACCTTTTTGGGCCGACAAACCAAGCTTATGGTTCGCACAAGCTGATTCTCAGTTTACGCTGTCTAATATTACAAATGAGGTAACCAAATTTCATTACATCGTTTCTCAATTAGACGCACGTTTTGCACTGGAAGTCGAGGATATCATAACAAAGCCTCCCGCTCAGTTTCCATACACATTTTTGCGCACAAAATTAATTGAACGTTTGTCTGAGCCTGAGGAACAACGAGTTCGTCAATTGATTAGCGAGGCAGAACTTGGCGATCGGAAACCGTCGCAGTTTCTTCGTCATCTTCGTTCTCTCGCTGGTGCTACCATCGCTCAAGATAGCTTTTTGTGTCAACTTTGGTTACAACGACTTCCATCCAATGTTCGTGCTATTCTTGCTGATAAAATCGTCGAAGTTTCTCCGAGCAATCCAACGTTCTCTGTAAGTGCAGCACTTAACGAGAAAGGCACAGAAACTAAACTTTTAGATGCTATTACTGATCTACAAAAACAAGTTGCTGCGCTGTCCACTTCTCGCTCACGTTCTCGCAGTTCTAATCGCAATTTTAGACAGAAGAATAAACCTTGCAATCGAAACTATTCTAACCAACATTCAAGTCAAGTTTGTTGGTATCACAAAACGTATCAGCAAAATGCTAAAAAGTGCATTAAACCTTGCAATTTTTTGGGAAACGACCAAAGCAGTCCGTGAGGACGGCGTCTGACTGCTCTCCATCCAGTAGCCGTCTAGTTGTAGTTGATAAAAATTCAAAACATAAATTTTTAGTTGATACTGGTTCTGATTTATGTTGTTTTCCTCGTCGTCTCCTTCGAGATCGTCGTTCTCCTGTCAACTACGATTTATGTGCCGCATTTATGAGCAGTGTCGGAGGACAGTGGGACGCACATGGGGTCTGTCGCCCCGTGTGGTCACCTGGATCTACACTGCAATAATAAGACCCATGTTAACGTATGGAGCAATTGCATGGGGACCGAAGGCCATCCAAAAATTATATCAAATACAGCGAATGGCTTGTTTGAACATCACAGGAGCCATGAGAACAACACCAACTGCAGAAATGGAACTAATTACTGGTCTGAACCCTCTGGACCTACACGTCAAGGAGGTTGCGTTGATGGCAATGGTACGATTGCGCACGGCTGGTGTAAACCCCGAAGTAGGAATGGGCCAATTGAGGTTGAGCCTATGGCAGGAAGCGCTCACTGCACTACCTCTCCTGCAGGCAGCCAACGATGCAATTGAACCCAGGTTTTTGTTTAACAAACCCTACAAAATTCAAATAAAACAGAACTCAGAGCCAGATGCTGCAAATGCAATACGCATATATACAGATGGTTCAAAAATGAAAGAAGGCTCAGGCTGTGGAGTTTACTCGAGAGCACTGAGCCTCAAGATTAAGTGGGAAATGGGAAACAATACCAGCGTGGTTCAAACAGAACTGGCTGGTATCTCAATTGCCACAAAAGAACTAACCAGAAGAGGAATTTCTGGCAAAACCACAATAATCTGCACTGATAGTAGACAAGCCCTATTAGCCTTGAACAGACAACGTGTTATATCGAGGCTAGTACTAGAGTGCCACCAAGATTTAGCTGACGTCTCGGCAGATAACAACATTATCCTGAGGTGGGTTAAAGGGCACGACAGGAGTAAAGGAAATCGCATTGCTGATTCTTTAGTCAGGGAAGCCGCTGGACTGAAAATTCTAGGACCCAGTGACACCTACGGCCTTACGACTTCGACAATTGCGGAACTAGCCAAACGTTACACCCATGCTCAATCCCTTAAGAGATGGGATGGAATCAAAGGATGCAGTTTTGCCAGGATCACCCTGGGCGACCCTCGGAAGCTGGCGCCGAAGAAATATTTGGCGATGACCAGGAAAAACCTACGTTTAACAGTAGGATTTCTGACTGGTCACTGTCAACTAAGTAAACACCTCCATACTATGGGGCTAGTGGACACCTCTATGCAGGATGTGTGAACAGGAAGATGAAACTGTCAGGCATGTCTTATGCGAGTGACCGGAGTTATCGTCAATAAGAGAGTGTGTGTTCGGTGAGTCTTGGCCTACACCTGCCGATATAAAGGAGATGTCTCCCAGTGACCTGTCCACCTTCCTGAGAAGGACAGGATGGACAATGACCTAGGAGGACAACTCCTCGGGAGGTTGTACTGGGTCACATGTGGCCTAAGTGCTGTGAGGCTACACACTCACCCTCCATACTCTACAGATACAGATGTGCCGCAAACGTAAGCACGATAAAAACTTACGGTTTCACAACCTTAAATCTCAATCTAAGCCTTCGACGTAGTTTTCTGTGGAGATTCGTCGTTGCTGATGTTGATTACCCTATCATTGGTAATCCATTGCCCATTATCATCTTTTACCTGATTGCCGCACCAAACAAATCATCGATGTTTCCACCGGACTTCAAGCTCACGATTTTTCTCAACCTTTTTCGCAAGGCAGTGTCAAAGTAGTTCAAGATTCTTCAACTTACTCTGCTCTTGTTTCTGAGTTTCCTGAAATCAGTCGTCCACCAGGTTTACCTCGAAATATTAAACATGAAACTGTCCATCATATTCGCACAACTCCTGGACCTCCGTTTTACAAGTAAATTTCGCCGATTAAGTCCCGAAAAATTAAAAATAGCCCGAAATGAATTCGATGATATGATACAAGCTGGCACAACTCGCCCATCTGAAAGTTCCTGGTCCTCTCCTTTACATTTGGCACCGAAGAGTGACTCAACTTGGCGTCCCGGTGGAGATTTTCGCGCGTTGAACGCTCGAACAATACCAGATCGTTATCCTGTTCGTCACATTTACGATGCCACCTTTTTTATTGATGGATGTAAGATGTTTTCAAAAATTGACCTAGTAAAGGCATATCAACAAATTCCAGTTGCTAAAGAAGATATTGGAAAAACCGCCATCATTACACCATTTGGACTTTTCGAATTTCCATTCATGACTTTTGGACTTCGAAATGCTGGTCAAACTTTTCAAAGGTTTATGGATGAAGTTTTACGCGGTTTAGATTTTTGTTTCGTTTACATGGACGACATTCTTGTTTTCTCTCGTTCTAAAGAAGAACACGAACATCATCTAAGAATCATTTTTGAACGTCTCTCGAAATACGGTTTACTCATCAATCCAAATAAATGCATTTTTGGAGTTGATGAGATTAATTTTTTGGGATATACTATTTCTTCCGCTGGCATCCGTACTCCAGAAGAACGTGTTCAGGCAATTAAAGATTTCCCTCTACCAAAAACAGCAAAAGGTCTTCGCCGCTTCTTGGGAATGCTGAATTTCTATCGCAAATTCATACCTCACCCATCTGAATATGAAGCTCCTTTACATAATGCAATAAGCATTCCACTTCTGAAAGGTTCTCAGCCGATAGAATGGACACCTGAATTAGAAGAAGCTTTCTCAAAATGCAAAAACTGCATTTCTTCTGCTTCACTTTTGGTCTTCCCTCGTATCGGTGTGCCACTTGGTTTATTCACAGATGCTTCAAATCACTCTGTTGGAGCCTGTTTGCAGCAGCTCGTTGATGATGTTTGGCAACCACTTGCATTCTTTTAAAAAAAAATGTCTTCGAAAGAAAATTCTTGGCCTGCTCACTATCGTGAACTTCTTGCTATATACGCTGCAATTCAGCACTTTCGTCATTTTTTGGAAGGACATCAATTCACGATCTACACAGATCACAAACCGTTGGTTTACGCTTTTCAACAAAAACGTGAAAAACTTCCACCAGTTCAACTCAATCAACTCTCTTTCATCGCGGAATTTTCAACGGATATTCAATACATTAAAGGTGCCAATAATATTGTGGCCGACACCCTTTCCCGGATTGAAGCTGTTTCTGCACCACTTGATTACGAGTTACTGTTCAAATCTCAAGAAGAAGACGAAGAACTCAAGAAGATTATTCAAGAAAATTCTTCTCTCCACATTGAACGTGTGCCGATTCCTGGATCCTCACTCACTGTGTTTTGTGATACATCAACAGGAAAACCACGACCTTTTATCACACCTTCATTCCGACATCTCGTTTTCAATCAACTTCATAGTTTGAGTCATCCCGGGGCCAATGCTTCACTCAAGTTAATTAGCGACCGATTCGTTTGGCCTTCGATGAGCAAAGATTGTCGAAATTGGGCTCGTGCTTGCACTGAATGTCAACGATCGAAGATATCTCGTAACGTTCATGCTCCTATTGGAAAGTTCAAAACTCCCACACAAAGGTTTTCTCATATCCACATCGATTTGATTGGGCCACTTCCACCTGCACAATCTTTTCGATATTGTTTGACCATCATCGATCGTTTTACTCGATGGCCCGAGGTTTATCCTTTACAGAATATAAGTACAGATACGGTGATTCACGCTCTTTTGGATTGTTGGATATCTCGTTTTGGTTTTCCTCAAACTATAACCTCAGATCGTGGAGCTCAATTTACTTCTCATGTTTTCAAAAATTTCGTAAAGTTTTTTGGAATTCGACATAACCTCACTACAAGCTGGTATCCTGCTGCGAATGGTTTAGTCGAACGTTTACATCGTCACTTGAAAGCTGCAATACTGGCTCATTCTGACATCGACTGGGTTCATGCTTTGCCCCTCGTATTACTTGGAATTCGTTCAGCTTTTAAAGAAGATATCAAGGCTACTTCCTCTGAGATGGTATATGGAGAAACTCTACGTTTACCTTTTGAACTTTTCTCTTCAAACCCTGAAAACCAGAATCTTGACGATACGAGCAGCTTTCTCTCAAGCTTAAGAGAATTCATGTCACGTTTACGACCAACTCCAGTAGAGATGCATCAAGTCAAACTAGTTTGATTTTACTCAACAAACTTGACTTGACTTGAAAATCAAACTATTTATGTAAAAAAGTTTGACTTGAATCGATTTCTGTATGTTTAGGTTTGACTTGAAATCAAACTTCTTCAAACAGTTTGGATATTGTATTGCGCAACGTGTTGACTTCCAATTCTAATAACTGAGAGCGTACCGCCTACCTCCTACCCCTACCCTACAGTCAGTGTGTTGGAAAAAAAGTCTGATGAAGTTACTGATTTTGATATAGACTTGCTTGGACTTTTTCAATTATCTCCAAAAATAAATAGAAACGAAAATTCATGGAGATACGAAATCGACAAATACGCAGCTGAATCACGAGCAGACAGTACCGAGGACATATTAAAGTGGTGGAAACGGCACGCAACTGCATTTCCCACTTTATCAAAAATGGCGAGAGACTTTCTAACCACCCCAGCAACATCAGCCTGCATAGAACGCTATTTTTCGAGAGCTTCTTTGACAGTCACAAAAAAACGAAACCGATTGAATGACCAGTCTATTAGAACATTAATGTGTTTAAATTCGTGGCTTCAACAAGAATCCTTAACAAATAGCACACAAGGATCGCAGGAAGGGGTTACTATTGTTGTGTTATATATTGTTGCTTTCACTTGATTTTTAAGAACTTTACTTTTCACAAAGAATTTTGAGGTGACAAATTCGAGTTGATCAAAAGATTTTTTTGAAATAAGGTATTTTCTTTTTGTTTGATATAATGTATTTTCATTTTATTTAAAATAAATGTATTTGTTGTACCTACTTACTATATTTAACATAAATATTTTACCGATTCAAGGTATATCTACTAAATAAATTATTTTTCAAACTCTCTCAAACTAGTTTGACAAACAGTTTGAATTTTCAAACCTGTAACCATTGTCCAGTTTGATTTGACTTGAATTTTTGATCTGAAAGATTGACTTGAGTTTGACTTAATTTCAAGTCAAACTCAAGTCAATCTCATAGATTCAAGTCAAACTTGTGCAACTCTAAACTCCAGCATCAAGACATTGTCAACCTGGCGTTTTTGTTTTCAAGGAACTCTCGAAATGCAGTCATGTTTTTTTGAAAGAAGGACCCATTCTCAAAGCACTTCAACCACCATACACTGGTCCATACGAAATCATTGATCGAGACGAAAAGACGATGACGCTCTTGATACGCAGTAAACCTACTAAAGTGTCGATCGATCGAGTGAAACCTGCATTTATTTTACAAGATGAAGCTTCAACACCCGTTTCTGTTCCGGGGTGCTATTCTCGAGTCAATTGCGTATACGAAATTTGATGG
>CAJUYG010000724.1:0-20358 GCA_910591675.1 Galerucella calmariensis | reverse complement strand
AACCGAAATAATGAATTTATTCCATTTGGCTTTTACACACTGTATAACGTATATTCTATGTTCAAAACGACCATTATAGCAGTGGCGTGGGTAACCAATTTTTAAATTTCTGTTCCAACTTATTCCAAAATTTGAAAAACCATGTTCTGGAAAGTCCAGTAAGTCACATTTATTTTTTTATCTAATTCTGCTTTCAAATGTGACACTATAAGTCACTCCTTGACGTTAGGTAACGTCACATTTTTCATAACTTTCATATATCAGTTATGAAAAGTAGTTATGTAAAAACTTTACGTAACTTTTTAAGTTTCAACATAGGGATACCACATGAGTTTCAAAGAAAAATTTGTTAATTAGGTACTGTCAAAACTGACAATTATTTCATTATTTAAACTGACAATTACCCCATTATTTGAATTCAATAGTATTTTAAGATTTATAAACATTGAAAATAACATTATTCAGGACACAGTTATTTAAAGTAAGTCAATTTTCTGGGTGAATACTTCATAGTAACAATATTTCTAACACCATTTGAATCCACTTTAATATTATCATTGTAATTGAAAATTTTATTAAATATTATGAAAGCGCAGAATTAAATTAAACGTTGTACGTAAACACGTTATGACGAGAGCGACATTGTTCAACTCGCGTAATTTGCAGAACTCGCTAGCGCTCGTTTTGGCAAATATTACGCTTGTTGAACAATATCGCTCTTTTCATAACTAGTTACGTAAATAACTATAATAAAATCCATTTGTACTAAATATATTAATGTTCGTGTACATTATATGACAAAAATCCTATCACAAAATTCAAATCCTATTCAATTGACTAAACTTATTTTATTTAAAGGACAATAAATTATTGTGCAAATATTTATTAATTGGATTTTTATTTTTTGTCAATAATTTAGTTAGTAAGTTATTTATAAATATTGATTTTGTTGTTGTTATAATTATTATACCTATTAAACATAATATGTGCAGAGTTGCTTAATTTATTGACTTCCCTCCTTTGATACCAACCCATTATGTGCCTTTAGCAAGCATTCATTCATTCTCAAAACAAATTGGTATTATTACATTGGAAAAAATGTAATACAAACATTATGTTACGCCACTCACCCCATCCGCGATGTGGCAGGCGGTATAGTTAAAATAATACCCTTCTTGGTGTGCGTCATCGATTGTGACGTATATCCGGGTTTTCGGTATGTCGTTTATTTTATTTGCTATTTTGACACATAGCTAACCTTAAATTTGATGAATTTGAATTTGATGAATCAGGATTGTATTTAGCCAAATTCGAAAAAGCTATGCAATTAATAATCACCAGCTTCTTTTTCTAACTGAAAATACTTGGAAACTTTCAAAATACTGATGTTTTTCCGTGTATTCATGCATATTTTTGTATTATTCATATAAATAAAACTAAAATAAGATTAATATTCACTTTCCATAAATAATAATTGACCGTAAACAACAAAGTACAGACCTGTCAAGAACTGTCAGTGTGACAGTAGAAAAAGACGTAAGACTTATTGCGCTACGAATGTAACGCCTTCATAGTATTTTAAACTCTCGATTAATAGGTTGAGCTTGAGCGTAATCTAAACATCAACCAATCAAATTGTTGTAAGTCAAAGATTAGGGTTAACGTTTGTAATACATTTAAACGGTTCATTATTGTGATATTTTGATTAGGATTAATCACAGACCTGCCTTTTTTCCATTTCTTCCTACGTAATGTGTTAGAAAGACATTAACAATCGATGACGCACACCAAGAAGGGTATTATTCCAACTATAACAGTTTTACGACTCTGGTTACGCGTCCACTCTCTTTTCTGGTCTAAGGTCTAAGATCTTAGTGATACTTGCTGGTGTGGATATAAATTAATGATAGATCGTTGGCGAAGCTCCATTTATTAGTATTTTTCTTCCTCTAGGAAATATCTTGAGCTCTCCTTGAATGTGAAACTGTTCATGCAAATGCCTAAGGTGACGCTCCCCCCCCTCTTGAGAATATTTCATATTTTTATTAATACGAGTACTTAACATAAACATGACAAAAACTCATTTACTCGTCAAAGAACAAAACGTAAAACAGTAATAAAAAAGCAAATGATATTTGAATATTTTTTAGCCAACCAGTTATAATAGTGAAAAAATACCAAGATAGGTACTAAAAAAAACATAATCTTTTAAATAAAAATAGACATTCTATAATTAGAAATACAAAACAGTATTCACTCAGGCGACGCCAGTATCCCAGATAAGCAAAAAAACCGAGAAAAAAACCTATTGGCGTCATGGCCACGAATTTTGATATCAAATAAGGAATGTGTGTGAAGAGTACACAATAATGGACCACCACATTATGCACCAAACTCTATATTTCTAAAACTATGCTGTCGGAAATAATGTTTACATTCTTTATTTATTGCTATAAATACAAAAGTACTGGGAGATCATTTGAATTTCCGACACATTTGATAAGCCGATTAAGATATCGAGAAGCGGTTTCAACAGAACTGATTCAGGAATTTAATTTTTTTTCACGCTGTTGCCAATTTAGTATTTCTTCTCTAGAGTCCAGGAAAAAACTGTTTTTTTTTAGAGATCAATAGTTTTAAATGAAACACCCGGTATGTTTTTGTACCGTTGGATAGGCTAAAGCTTATACTTTTTAAAAATATAAGGTTTTATAGCAATTTGAGTTATTCTTATGGAGCAGATTAACTTTAAAATATAGACTGCAATTCGTAATTCCGTACATAATCAGAGCCATAACTTCTGAACTAGTCATGACATCGAGAAAAGGTTTCAATTGAACGGGTTCAGGAATTGAATTTTTTTTTCACGCTCTCAACAACTTAGTATTTTTTCCCTAGACTCCAGGAAAAAACGTGATTTTTTTTGGAGATCATTATGTGGATTAAGTTAAAAACAGTAGCCCAGTAAATAAAGGGACAAGGTTCGTGAAAAGTCCCTGAAGACTACTTTGAGCTCAACTGTAGTTCACGGCAGGTTTTTTTAAAGGAGAAAAAACTTAACGCGATTGAGTCTATGGAAGGGGGGAAAAATGGCCCCCTAAACCCTGGAAAACGGGTTTCTTGCTAATATCTGGCTAAATATGCGAATTAGAGAATTTTTCTTCAGATAAAAAATGAAGATCGTCTTATTATCTACAAAAATGGTCTTCTGTCATTTTTTTCGAAAATTCGATAGTTATCGAGATAATGAGACCTAAAAGTCTCCCCATTTCAGCTGCTACTCTGCCTATAGGAATTCTGCTGTCTATGTATTAACTTGTAAGCGGGCGGACAAATTGTTCCATAACTCGGCAAAAAATTGACATTTTCCGATGATTCAAAGTTCATCGCAATGGGAAGACCCGTAGCTATCATTCCATGTGACTTGCAGCTCGTTTGTACTCGACAAAAATATTTAAAGAAGCGTCAAAGTTTTTTCCACGAGATTTTGAGACTATTTCATTGATTTGTTCATATTTAAAAAAAAATAGTCTTTTATCCTATTTTTTTATAATGGAACCTTAGGAGGTCTTGAATGATCTCAGAAATTTGTTTCAATATCTTTCTTGCGTTTTAATAAATAATTGATTTGTTCATTTATCATCTTATATATTGCTTTTGAATGCACATCATTTTAAAGCTTTGAGTGTCTATAGTTATTGAATATACTTTTCTATTTTTAATAAAATCCAATCATTCTCCAGAAATTGGGGAAATTGATCAAACTGGTAAGAACCGGACTTTTTTTTTAATAAATAAATAAACAAATCAATTTTTTATTAAGACGCAAGAAATATATTGAAACATTTTCTGAGATCATTCAAGACCTCCTAAGATTACATTATAAAAAAAAAATAGGATAAAAGACTATTTAAAAAAAATATATGAGCAAATTAATGAAATAGTCTCAAAATCTTGTGGAAAAAAACTTTGACCGCTTTTTTAAATATTTTTGTCAAGTACGAACGAGCTGCAAGTCACATGGAATGATAGCCACTGGTCTTCCCATTGCGATGCACTTTGAATCATCGGAAAATATCAATAATTGTCGAGCTATGGAACAATTTGTCCGCCCGCTTACAAGTTAATGCATAGACAGCAGGATTCATACAGGCACAGCAGCAGCTAAAATGAGGAGACTTTTAGGTCTCATTATCTCCATAACTATCGAACTTTCGAAAAAATGACAGACCATTTTTGTAGATAGCAAGATGATCTTAATTTTTTATCTGAAAAAGAATTCTTTAATTCTCATATTGAGCCAGATATTAGCCAGGGTTTAGGGGGCCATTTTCCTCTCCTTCCGTAAACTCAATCGCGTTAAGTTTTTCCTCGTTTAAAAACACCTGCCATGACCTACAAATTGAGCCCAAAGTGGAGTATTCAGAGACTTTTCAGGAGCTTTCGATATTTTCAGGTGTTCAGTTACTGGAATACAGGACAAGAGCAAAGATTACAGAATATATATATAAGATGTTTCACTCGTTCGAATTTATCGCGTAAAGCACCGATGCCGCTGGTGACTGTCTGGTGACTTGGATGGTACAGTACGTCGCTACGTCCTTACTTGCATTTAATTCGGCATATTATACGGGACGGTGCCCGTCGAGCGCTGTTATTTTACAACGGTGTTTATAATTGGTTGCTCGTGTTTTATATTTATGTTGTATAGATTTTTTAAATTTATTAATTAATTGTTGAAATGAGCGAAAAATCATATTAATATTTTTTTCTTTAATAGCAAAGCTTAAACACTAAATATTTTGTAATATTTGCTAATACAAAATTACGGATAGGGATAAGCAAGTATATTAAGCAAGAAAACACAAAAAATTAACAGACTAATGAGAAAAATATCAAGCATAAAGTTGGGCTTGTTCGCATTTTTTTGGAAATTTTAGCTGATGTGTAGGTACTGAAATTTCGTTACTGGCCAACGTTTGGAGCGCGGGAGTGGGAAGATATTTTATACTCAACCTTTCGATACTGACTGTCTCTGAGACAGTGTGTTCAAGTGTGTTAGTACTTAAGGATTAAGGTCCATCAACTTCTTTGGCGGGTAATGCATTAACTGTTATAATCAGGGGTATAGCTAGTAGCTGGAAACTACCTATAGCCTACTTTTTTTACAAAACATCTGCACCGGCTTCAGATTTAAAAAATATTTTGTTTGAAGCGTAGAAAGGTGTAAAGCTATAGGACTCAATATTTTAGGAGTGGTTTCAGACCAGGGAAGTAACTTTCAGAAACTTGCCATAACAACCTTGGGAGTGTCTGAAAAGAATCCATTTTTTTTATGTGGGTAATACAAAACTTGTTTATATGTATGATATTCCGCACCTTCTTCAATCAACGCGAAATAATTTTTTTTCTTATAAGTTTATACTTCCAGATGGGGTATCGCAAAAAAGTTATCTCGAACAAGTATACAACTACGAAAAACATAAACAATATAAATTGGCTCCAAAACTGACCAGTGATCATATTTATCCAAACGGTTTTCAGAAAATGAAGGTCAAACTAGCGACACAAGTTTTCAGTCACTCAGTAGCAGTTGCAATGCACACATATATAGAGTTTGGGTTAATTTCTGATGAGGAAAAGCGACTGCAAATTTCATTAAAAAATGAATGATTTTTTTGATTTACTCAACTCGAGCAGCTTGGAAAATTATCAAGCATTTATGGGCACACAGGAGCAGTTAACATTATGTGTACCATCAAGGGACATTGTTGAGAACGTTATTGCGATGGAAAATATATTTATCGAAAAATTCAATTCTATAGCTAACCAAAGGGGAATTGGTCAGTACCTTTTGAACGAATTTAGTGAATTTTCTTTTCATCATCCATATAATCAATTTCCTTCCAAATATTATGCCAGTCTCTATACCAGAGTCCGTATATATTTTACTCTCAAATGTATATTGAAAGATTTGAAAGACAATAGATTAAATTTAACACATAAACCAAACTCCAAACTTAGTATTTTACATTTATAAATTTTTTTAATAAAGTCCTGCAGCTACTTCTCTTTTTACTGTTTTAACCTTGTCAATCCAAAAAATACGTGTTATTTAAAGATCAAAATTTAAGATTTAGTGGCCCTATTATTCTGGTGGCTAATGAGTATATTTAATTTAATTTGTGATAAATATCTGCTAGATTATCAATAAGTATCACAAAATTACTAAGATGCTGGATAAAAACTGTGAATTGATTCATTTTAAAAATTCAAGTTTATTTTGTACTTACCTTTTAAAATTCATATCCAGAACACTTTTCTAAATAATTAACATTTAAAAATAAACCTTTGTGATAAAGAATCCTATTAATTTAAATACATATTTCTCAAATTACCCCTGTATAGCTTAAAATAAAATAAGATTTTCGAACTGTTCTGGTATCTACCGATCTCGTTATTGACAACAAAAGCGAATCGTAAACATAATTTATGAGAGCGGCGTCCGTTTCGGACGGCAACTTGAATCAAACCGTCCTAGAGTGAAATATCTTATATTTATTCTGTAATCTTTGTAAGAGGAACAATTTATTAAAAACAACCAAAATAATGACATTAAAAATATACATAAAGTGAGTACAAAATTATATGTATGTACTCAATTAACCTACATACCTACATTATTTAATACAAAAGGTGATGCCCACTATTCATGTCAATACCTACATTTATGTAAGCATTGTTGAAGATTTAAAAAAGAGTCTCCCAACATTTTTGGTTGAATATTTTCTATTACGTTTCTTATGTTTTGTTTCGGTTATTGCTTATAAAACCATATAATTTAAAAAGTAGAAGCTGCTGCCTATCCGACGTTTTTAATGACTACTATTGTTTTATGTGTTATTTTAAAAATAAAAATAATTAGTAGGTACGGTACACTTTAATTTAGAAAAATGAAAACGATATTTCATAGGACATTTTTTAGTAAAGTGCTTGGGATTATTTTTGGAAAGAGAAGAAATAAGCTTTTTTGTGATGGGTCACACGACCTAGGTTGTCATTTAGAAAAATTCAAGATGGCGGCCGTACGCTAAATGCGGACGTCAAAAACATTTGACGTTTGCTCTAAAATATGCAGAATAGTCTCATTTATCGTCCTAGAATTTCATAACTTTTATACATACCCTCGTAGATACCTCTATGTCTAATAGAGAGCCGCATAGGTATTTCCCCTCCACGAAACGCCCACTTCGCTAGACTGTTATTCTCTAGCTTTTTCTATTCCACTCACAGAATGACTATGCCACTATGCGGAACTTGCCGAATAATTGTATAAAGCAGAAACTAATCATGTGACTATATTTCCAAATCTTAGGTTACTTATCTCTGCTTAGAAGTGAGTAAATCAAAAAGAACGCGCACATTATACCGAATAACTAGGATCTCAGTCAAAAAGAGCGCACCTTATTATTTAATATAACTGTTTACTACAAAAACGGAAATCCAAAATATCAAGGAAGTCAACAAGAAAGAAATTGACCGAGAATATCCTTAACGCATTCATACATAAGAACGAATTTTCAATAAAGTGTTTACCTCAAAGGCGTACCTAGAATTAATCTCAACACAAGACATATTTGGATAAATAGACCAGTTGCAATTAAATTCCAAAAGTTTGATAATTAAAAAAACGTAATATATTCACTAATTGAAAAACTCAACAATGATTAAAACGTATTAAGAATCTCATTACTATTTAATACATGAATATTTGTTTAGAAAAAATGAATTCAAGTGCGATTTTGATCCCCTATCTCCAGCACTCGCTCCGCATATGTTCACAGATGTGCTCGACTCCCGCGATAGTAGTGTTACTGTTTACCTCCTCATGTTTCTGTTCGCCTGATACAAGCGCGCCCAAATCCTATCTTGACAACGGATTTTGCAAAAAAATACTATATACTTTATAATGTGAAGCAATGTTATTAATTATTTCTAAATTATATTTTTTGATGTAATTTGAATAAAAGTTATTAATAGTTTTCCCGATTTTCCAATGAACTAGTGCCGCAAACTGCAGGTACACGTTGGAACTTACGAGTCGTGTTCACGGTATTTGTCTCCAGATATGACTTGTTTAGAATAAAAAAAAAACTGTCGTGGATAATAATAAAGAATTAACATGACAGATAATTATTTTTTTAGTTAAAAATAGGTACATTGTGCACTTCCAAAAATAATGACCACTAATAATAAAAGTGTACCGATTACTGTTTGGTCTCGTGTTTGGTTGTCCTCCCTTCTCTACTTCCCTACTTCAAATCAAAATTGGAATTTTAGCAAGAGCCAAGGAGCGGCTCATTAAAATAAAGTCTGTAAGACTAACTTATACGATCAAGTAGAAAATGTTGTAAATTTATGAGATAGGTCGGTAGGTACTTGAAACGACTTTTGACTGGATTACTCCTGAATTCTAATTACATGTACCTACCTAGCTAAATTCAGTTGCATAAAATACCTACGTTATTTAATTAAGTAATCATACTCTTTATAGGCGTATGCATTATTCAAATGCGTTCAAACTTCTAAAACATGAGGAGTTACACAATTGTGAAATTTGCTTATACACTTACGTTGACGACAAAATTAATCTCCCCATGTTTACGCTTCACAACGTGGCAACATTGGGGAAAATGGTTAATTATAATTAAATTCTCAAAACCTATGATATAAATAATGTCATGTTGTCAACGTTTATAAAAATTATACACTTTAATAATTCTTAAAAAAGTATTGTCTAGGCAGTCGTTGCATTAGTGTCCACTGGAGGTGGAAATGCAAATGTTGCAATATGAACTTCAGATTGGTAGGAATAAAAGGACATAAACGTGATCGATCTCTCAGAAGAGCCCTGGGAGGTGGTTTTCAAACTACAATGTCCAAAATAGTCACGTAGACCACATTCTTTTAATACTTAAGAACAATGTACATATCTATCCTAATTTAAGAATGTACTTTGTGTGAACACACAATTTTTGTTTTTTTAATCAAATCTAACTTAAACATGGCGACGTATATATACTAAGCTGATAATTAAAGTGAATTTTAAGATATTAAAAAAACTGTAATTGCAATAAGGCTTTGCGAAGGGGCTGAACATTACTCAAGAATTTTTAACTTGACAGCTGTCACCTGATGCCTCTGCTTTGTAAAAATTACAAGAATAAGCTCATTTTACTGTATTTATTCAATATAAAACAGAAATCGAGACCATTTTCTCTCATAACTTACCTTTACAACAGCAGCTAGTTGGTCCTTATAGTTATATTCAGGGCAGTTGTCTTCATTAGATTCGGGTAAAATCACAGATATCCTTACTGTTTTGCACAGTTTTTTTATCACTTTATCATTCACTTTTTGGGGTTCAAGAGTAGTTAGTGCCACACGTTTAATTTCTGACATATTTCATGACAAATTTTCATTAAAACAACACAACCCGGTTTCGCTCCAACATGTTTAAAATGCACTACACTCAAACAAGCACACGAATACAAAATTTGCCAGTTTGCGCACTTACGAGCGCATTGCATGGCTTTTGAATGAAAGCGTAGGAAATGTACAAAAAGGTGCAAAGCTTGGATGTGTGTTCGTTTGACTACCATAAGCTAGAGGGCACTACAAACAACATAATGAAAACTTTAATGACTAGTAGTCTGTTGATTTATTAGCCAAGAGATGTCATCAACAGTCTCTTTATTTTTAATTGTTTGAGTAACCACGGAAATAAAATTAATGAATGAAAATGTATCATTATTTTATAGAGTGATAATACTGATAATATAAAATTTGCCAGTTTACGCACTTACTAGTTAATTGCATGTCTTCGATGGATACGTGGGAAGTATAGAAGAAGGTGCAAAGATTGGATGCGAGTTCGTTCAACTACAGTAAAATAAAAATCAGCACAAACAACCATATGGACACTTTATCATTGGCGGCGGAATAACTGTTTTTAGGAAGGGGCTTCAGCCCCATTAAAAAATGTACTTTTCCATTAAATACAAATCAATATAAAAGGGGTTTATCTATGCATATTTGAAAAATAAAACAAATAATTATGCAGATGTGAAAAAACTTTAATGCGTATTTCTATAAATTTAAAATAAGATGTAGGTATGTATTTAGATACTTATGTACCTACTAGGTTGAGATAAAAAATGAACATTCAAAATTAAATTAAGACCCTTTTTCTATTTTCCTTCGCAAAAATGTTCAAGACTTCTTGGGAGTCAATATCCTTAGCCAATTCATTTTCAATGTGAAGTATGGAAAGTTGCGAAAACCTATCTTGATCCATGCAAGAGCGTAACCACGTTTTAATTCTTCTCATAGCCGAAAAACTGCGCTCGCAGCCGGCGGAGCTAACAGGAATAGCTATTGCAACCTGAAACAGTTTCTATAGATTGGGTTGGACATCCGGTGTCACATATTTCTTCAAAATAGAAAACTCGGTGCTGTCCTCTTTTTTAACCATTTGTTTTGTAATTTTTATTTCTGCTTCTAAAAGTGGTATATCAATTTTAAAGAGTTGTGAATAATGATGAATAAAGGTATTTCCACCTTCAAAAGAGAGATTTAAAAAGCTATCAATACTTTTGGCAAAGTCTAAAGTCACCAAACCTTTCCACAAATTGATTTGTCACAGCATCCATGGCACGTAAAAATACAGATACCCTCCAATGCTCCTCTACATTTGCCCCCAATATTGTTTCTTCATGGCCTGCAGAACTTTCTACTACAAAATCTGATAAAGCCAGTGGAGTTTTTGTTTTTCTGGATGTTAATGAAACATTTAAATCAGTTGAAAGCTTTATTATTATGCAAGCAAAAAAAATGTTAATGATAAACGTAGTGTTCGGAAGTGTGAAAGTGATATCGATACTGGACGGGGCTACCATGGTATCTGGAGGGGGCTAAGCCCCCCTAGCCCCCCATTCCGACGCCAATGCACTTTATTGTGTGGTATTTTAGTTGATTAACCATCCAAGATATGTCACCAGAAGAATTAAAAATACATGTACATAGACAAAATAAAAGAGACGGCAGGTTGGTTGTCTCTGGAGATGGATTGGAGGATAGGCGCAATAGACGGTATTGGGCATAACGTTTCTGCGCCGCCACCCGCGCATCGAGTCGCTGCGGTCGCGAGAACTGCAAGACTTTTTACATAAGCAGAATGGAATAAAATACTTTAAAATATTATAAATTACCTTTCACTCCAACATTTTGCCATTAATGTCGATGAATATCATCGAATATCCTAGTATATTAACTTTTAAGTCAATAAAAATGAAAATATACAAAATCTATCATACTTTGGTTGATGCAGGTTGATGTGAATCTGGCTTCTGCTTCTGCTTGTCAAAGCCATGTCAAAGCAGTCAAAGTGAAAATGTCAATAAGAAATATACATAAATATAAATATTATACAAAAATGGTGAGTAGGATTTAAAATTAGTTCTACATATTATAAATTTATTTAGGATTTCAGTTCTAATAAAGGAAATAAACGTAAGTGAACCTTTAAAATGTCTTCACTAAATATAATTCGTCATGTATTGCAGAAAATTGTAATAGTAAATATTTTTTTCCACTTCGCAATTTGTAGTGAGAATAAAACATTTTTCAAATCTCCAATTGATATTAATCAAAGTGAACAGTGCTACAAAAGTTTAGAACTTCCTTCTACATCCAATGATCAAAGGTTGTGAGAAGATCATGTTGATAATAATGCATTTATAGGTTCATTATGCAAAATACTTATTAAATTTGTTTTATCTTTGTAATCCTTACATCATGCATCATAACATAATACACCACCAAAAGTAGTTGAACATAATAATAATACCCCAGCTTTTGAAAATACCGTATTGCCTGTATTAAAATGAAAGCTTATTTTTTCTAACTTAAACTCAATTTGAAACATCTAACCAACAAACTATGTTTCGAATCTAGTACTTTAAGTAAAATAAATGAAACTTAGTGTAAATAATTCATCTCTCAAGAAGAATGTATTATATTAATAAAGATCTGAGTTATTTCAAAATTAGATCCAGCAGGCTTAGATTTTAAAAAAAGTAGTACTATTAACTGCAAGAAACATAAACTTTTGTGGTCAATAATATTTTCCATTTATAAAAAGGGACCACAAGATGATGTTTTGAACGTTTTATATCTTTGCCCAGTAAATCTACTTTACAGTTACTTCTATGATCAGTGCCATTTGAAACTGGAATTAATAAAGCAATTTTTGATAGGCTTAAAGAAAGGATGGTGAAAATGAAGCATATTGATGAAAATTGTGTCTTGTTATTTCATGAAATAGCTCTATAAGAACAATTGACTTTGGATGTGTCTAGCGACAAAGCTATAGGCATAAACATTGGAATTCTACTGAGGATAGGGTTAAACTTAGCTCAAAAAAGTTTGTCACCTTATAAATTAAAAAATAATATGAGTAGTAAGAGGACTAGCAAATAAAAATAATGTTTTTCCTTTGTAACTTACGGTACTGTGTTTCATTTATTTTGTTTCAGACCTGTTCCTGCCTTCATAGAAATGGAGAATCTACTTTCTTTTTTGTTGTTTTTGTGAATAATTTTAAAATAATGTTCAATTTAATGTGATATTGGATTAACTTTCCTAAATATAAAGTAAGTTTAATAAAAATATGTTATTTTCTGATTCATAATATATAAATATTTGATAAATTGATGGTAATATAGATGTGGATTATTTGTTATATTATTATGGCAGTTTAATAAAAATTTTAAATTTGTGTTGATTTGTCATTTATCTAAATTATGTGTTTTAAAATTGTTTATTAATTATTATAATCATTTCATTAGAAAAGATAAAATATAATTTTATTTTTTGTAATGAAATAATTATATAATAAACAATTTTTAGACAAATTGTGAAATTCACCTACCCACAATCCAAACTAACCAGCTTAAATATCCCGCCTTAAAAAATTAGTTCCGCCAGTCCTTACTGGTGCGCTTCGATCAACGTGATGCCAACTGTTACTACAGGGTCGACAACTCTCATTATATTATATTTCTCTATGTACATGTAGTTTATATACAGTAGACAAGACAAAATATTAGATTATGAAATAAAGAAAGTGCAATACTTGAATATGTGTTCGTTCGACTACTGTAAAATAGAGAGCAGCACAAACAATATTATGGAAACTTTAATGTCCAGTAGTTTGTTGATTTATTAGCCAAGAGATGTCTTCAAAAACTTCTTTATTTTGAATTGATTGAGTAACCACGGAAATAAAATGAATGATTGAAATAGTAGTTTACCTAACACGTGCGTAAAGTAACTTTTCCGCACGTGTTAGGTACACTATTTTTTCTACTAGCATGCGGAAAAAACCCCAAAGCCCTCATTTATCAACAAGTTAGTTATTATTATTTGACATTCATTCGATGAGGCTTATACCAGGGCTACTGAAAAATTATTGAAATATACGTTTTTTTTATCGAAAATTATGGCAGAATTCTAATAAATTTCTTATTTTTTCAGTCATTTGGTAAACTACAACCATACAAACATAATTTAAATAATCAAATCAAATGTTAGTATTACTCCCCAAAAATTTAACAAACTTACTTTCCGCACTAGTGCGGAAAAGTGACTCTTTCCACATTCAAAAGAGTGCGAAAAAGTGGACTTTTCCGCACGCTAATAGAAAAAAAGTATCTTCCACACGCAAGTCAAATGCATGATTTCTAATTAGATTTACCTAGGTATGTACCTATTTATTGATCCGTACTTTGTGGAATCTAATCATAAAGTGGATTTTATTAAAAACTTTCAATTTCATTTAAAATAGTGATTCAAAAGTTTGTTTTTTCGTTGAACGGAAAATGTAATAATCTTGGTATTTATTGTATGAAAAACAGGCTTTGACAAATTGTGAGAATTATTTTACTTTTGGTTTGATTCCCAAAAAATAAGAAAAAAGAATAAGTAATGCCACAAGGAACATACAGAAGATACATTCCAATATACTTGGAAAGAACTTGATAACATAAAAATAAAAGAATTCTCTGGAAGTATTAGTTCGAATCCATAATCCATATCAATTTCCAACAACATACAAGTAGCACACAAGTTGAAGACATAAGCGAATTCGAAAAGCTTGTGGAAAATCTACCGAAAACCCAGCGAACCAAAAAGGCCCATTGACTTATTGTTATTATTCTCATCACACGCTATATTACACCGATAGAAGGAGATAGAGAGAGTAGTCAATGTGAACGTTACAAAGTTTCGGACATAGGGAGATTAATACTGAAAAAAAAAGTCTTAGATTCAACAATGGTTATTATATTCTTACACAATTTCGTTGGATTATCGATAATTGTAAATTATATAACTAAAATAAATACAGCCTTATTAATAATAAAATTTAGATTATTCCAACATGACTTTAAGCCTAAATTATTAAAAAGCATATTGATAAATACAGTTAACAATATTTTAACACCAGAATAATATTAATTCCTTAATAATCAGTTAGGGTATGTTTTACACCGAGTTTAAGTTAACCTTACCTTTTTTCATACAGTTGAGTTGTACTTGATTATATACATTGTTATAATATATTACATATTTTAGTCATGATTATAAATATGAATGTAGATGTCTTTATTGATATTAACAATCAGAACATCAAACATTACCATTACAGAGCACAGAAGTATATATTCTATGACAGAACATGACAGAATATCAAAGAAATTTTACCAAGAGAAATAAGAGTGAATATAGCTTACGTATTTTACATTTTTGTCATGTTTATCTTGTAAAAACATATTGTTTATTAGATGTTTCCAAGTATTCAATTATTAATATGATTTGCTTAGCATGATATGCGGGTACGCTCTTTTAGTATAGTATGGTGTTATAGTATTTATTATTATTAAGGCTGAGAGTTTATTGGATGCTATTTGCGATGTTGGTATGTATTTGAATTTGAAAATCGTTGAAAAAATCGCATTTATTCCTTCGATTCCACATTTTAAACTGGTTAAATTTAAGCTTCTAGTTTCCATTATCTCTTTTTGATCCGCCTATGAATTATATATCCAAAAAGAGAAGGCTAATCTAGTGCTTGGACTTGGCTGAGCCAGCGTTTTGTCACATCGAGAGATATGAGAGACGACCTCAAGAAATATTATCCGCTGTTCGAATCTTTGAATTATACCGACTAGATATGCCGTTTTACTGTTACTTTTCTTGAACGGAATGGCTTTTTCCATCAATATAAATTTATTTCGGATGAGATGGGTATCCAGTTTTTCTGTATTTACTATATAGATTTCTTTTTGAATGTATATGAATTTGTAACCTATCATCAATTTCTATGAAGTTATTGTTTACATTCACAAGTTTCATATAATGTATTTTTATCATATTGATAGCATAATTTCATAAAAGGTGCTCTGTAGGAAACAGAGGTCCTGACTCCTAGCAATAATGAGGAACTGGAAAGGTACACAGTATCTATCCAAAACAAAATAGACATTGCCTATAAGGAATCCTGTCCGATGAGGATGGTTCAGACAGGTGGCGCGACCAATACTTGGTGATACCCTGAATTGGAACACCTCAGAAAGACCGCGAGAACGACCTTTAACAAGGCAAAATGAACAAAACTCAAAGAGGACTGGGGAAAATTTAAAGCCAACCTCAAAGAGTTCAAAAAAATCTGCAGACAAAAGCAAAGAGAAGCCTGGAGAGCCTATTGTGAGGCAGTCAAAGACTTCCCACAAATTTCTAGGCTACAGAAGGCACTCTCAAACGACCACCATAAGAGTATCGGCATCCTGACAAGGGAAAATGGCGACAAGGCCGCCAACCTCCAAGAGAGCGCTGCGTTCTTATGGAAACTCACTTCCCAGGTTCTGTCTTTCCTGGAACGTCAAAATGGACGGAAGTACCAACATCACCCAAGATGTCGGCTTCTAGCCACCGACTCAGGGGACTAGCAAACCTTCGAGGATGCTTCTCCCAAGACCGTCTGTGTACCTTCACTGTTTTACACAGAACACAGCGGATCGAACCAACCTAAATCCAAGGTGTGAGATACCATGCTGAGGGATGAATGGCACTAGGGTCAAATAGTGTCACGAAGGGAAGTCTGAATCAGAGAGGATGCTCTAAGATGAAGACAGGACCATCGTGGGAAGCGAAAGTGACGCATCAGTGGGAACAGCCGGAACCACTGAAACGATCACAATACAGATCGCTGGGCTTTGAAAAGTCCAGCAAGAAAGGAAAACCTCGGGAGCCTTCAAAAGAAGGCAGACCAAGGCAAGGAAAATGGCGGAGGAAACATGGACGCAGGAGAAGCCTAAAAAGCAGGCTCCTAAGGAACATGAGCCCAAAACCAAAATGGGAAAGAGAAACCGCTCGGAATCTCAGTCCCCTCAAAAACCGCGACCGAACAAAAACCGAGGAGTGAACCCCCACAGACCGGTTCATACAGCGAGGTCGCCAAGGGAACACGGATGGCAATTATTGACAAACGCCATCCGGAAATTACATTGAGCCAAGAACAAGCAGACTTGGTTCAAGATAAACTGGTGAACGCAATCGATGCCGCCCCCTCAGGCAGTGGCACGAACTTGCAGTTCATCAGGACCACGTCGAGTGGTGAGATTCAAGGTACTTCAGGGGAGCCTCCATCACAGTAAGGGGGCTTCAGCGGAACTTACTGTGATAAGAGGGAAGTATGAAGTGGCCCTTCTTCAAGAACCCTGGATTAACAGAGGTAAGATTATGGGACTGGATGGCATTGGTGGGTTGATTTAAGACAGAGCCTCTGACCTTGTTAAGAAAGGTATAAAAGCCCTTTCGCTTAATGATTTTTGTTGTAGGGACTCAGCGGCGGTCCTCATCACACTGGGGCAAGGAAATGGGACTAGAGAAGCAATTCTCGCATCGGCCTATCTTCCTCACGATGATCCCAGACAACCACCAACCAGGGAAGTCGAAGAACTGGTCAAGTACTCCAGGAATAAGGGTCTGCAACTGATCATTGCGTGCGATGCTAACTCACACAATCTCAACTGGGGAAGCACCAACACCAACGAAAGAGGTGAGTCATTACTAGAATTTATTACGGCTAACATTCTGAACGTATTAAATGAAATAAATAAACCAACTTTCGTTAACTCAAACAGAGTTATTGATATCACGATTGGCACTCATTACATAAGTAGCTTCGTGATTAATTGGCATGTGTCCGAGGAAGAAAGTTTTTCTGACCACAGACACATATATTTTCAAATTTCGGGAACCGAACCGAAAATAGAATACTACCGTAACCCGCGAAAAACGAACTGGGGAGCATATAATGCAGAACTAGTTAACAGTTTAGACCGAACGATGGTAATAATTAAGAACACAACAGACCTAGAGATAGCAGCAGATCTAACACAGGAAGCAATTATCTCAGCGTTTGAAAACAACTGCCCAACGGTGAGGAAGAAATCCAACAGGAATGTGCCCTGGTGGACAAATGAACTTGCCGAAAAACGGAGACAGTTGAGGAAGAAGTTTAATAGAACTTAAGAAAATTCAGAAGAGTGGCCCTAACTGAATACAACAAACTGTTAAGGAAAGTCAAGAGATACTCCTGGAGGAGGCACTGTGAGGAGATAGAACAGACTCACGAGTGTGCCAGACTGCAGAAGATTCTCTCCAAGGACCCTAATCAGACTATACACGTTATCAAAAAAGATAACGGACAATACACTGGAAATGGGAAAGAAACCATGGAAGAGCTACTTAAGGTACACTTCCCTGGATCAATACCTACCATGCCACCGCAGAACTCTCCAGCGACAGAACTGGATCGACCACGATGGGCACCCAGGATAGACTGGCGAAAGGCGAAGGCAGTGGTAGATGCGAAAAAAACAAAATGGTCTATTAACAGCTTCAAACCATATAAATCACCGGGACCATACGGGAATTAACCTATCCTACTCCAAAACGGAGGCAACACACTGCACTACAGGGTAAATGAATTGCTCAGAGCTAGCCTAGCTCTAGGGCATATTCCAAGAACCTGGTGACGCATCAGAGCTACATTTATACCAAAACCTGGAAAATCTGAACAGGAGTCAGGACACGGCTAAAGCTCTGAGACCAATTAGTCTAATGTCATTTTTGCTGAAGACTCTTGAGAAACTTCTCAGAGACGGTATACTGGCTACAAGACCAATACACCGAGATCAATATGCATACAGAGAGGGAAAATCAACCGAAACAGCATTACATCAACTCATGGAAAGGGCTGAATACGTGCTGGAGAACAAAGAGGTATTGCTCGCTGCCTTTCTTGATAAAGAAGGAGCTTTTGACAACACCTCCTATGTATCTATAGTTAAGGCGAGGAGGAATTCTGGGATCGATGCCACGAGCTGCAGGTGGATAGACTGCATGCTCAGAAGCAGGCTCATAGAATCAACTCTGATCGGGAGGACAATGGCCGTACGTGCAACCAGGGGTTGTCCGCAGGGGAGAGTACTATCCCCGCTGCTGTGGAACCTGGTCATGGACGGGCTCATCAGAACCCTACACAAAGAAGGATTTAACACCATAGGATATGCAGACGACCTGGTAATTCTATCCCAAGGTAAATACAACAGTACAACCAGAGACAGACTCCAGTTGGCTTTAAATGTAGTAACAGGCTGGACTGTAAAAGAAAGGCTACGTATTAGTCCTTCAAAAACACAGATAATTGCGTTCACCAGAAGAAGGAAAAGGGAAGGACTTGGCCCTCTGACGCTTCAAGGTGAACCAATACGATTGTGGGATGAAGTAAAATATCTTGGGGTTATCCTGGACCCAGGCTTAACTTGGAACCGACACCTTCAGCACGTGATCAAGAAAGTAGAGGTGACCTTCATGGTTGTTGCCAGACGCACTCAAGGCACTAAATGGGGACTTAGACCCAGCATGGTACACTGGCTGTACAAAATGGTTGTCATTCCCAGGATCACATATGCATCTCTGGTATGGTGGCCAAAGATCGGAAAATCCTCTGCTATGCTAAAACTAAGCAAAGTCCAAAGACTTGCATGCATTGGCATTACAGGGGCAAGACCTTCCTCCGCTACATTGTGTCATAATGTGCGAAGCAAGGGCAGCACTAACCCGACTGAAAAAAGCATCAGACCATGACGTGACACATGGGAGAGGACACAGAGATAAGGCATGTGGATGACGACATTTTCAAAATGCCATATATCTTTCGCAAGAACTTCGAGATTGTCATCAAAGATCGAAAGGAGCTTGAGGAAGAGAACACCCCACCACTAAGTAAAGCGAATGAACTTATCTGGAGTGCAAGGAGTGCAAGGGCAAATATTATGAGAGCCTACAACAACAGGCAGATCAGGATCTACATTGACAGTCAAGCTGCCCTTAAAACACTTCAGAGCTATAGGGTGATATAAAAAAGCTGACGAACTCGCAAGAGTAGGATCGTCAACTCTAATGAACGGACCCGAACCTGCTGTGGGAATCTCCAGATGCTTAACGAGGTCATGGTTAAAAGGGTTGGTGAAAGAACAACACAATAAACATTGGAAGAATACGACCAGGCAAATACATGGGAAGGAATTCATAAAAGAACCATCAGAAAAAGTAGCGAAAGAACTGCTCTCAATGAGCAGGAATAAACTACGCACCAAAATGGGGATACTTACGGGACACTTTCCCACAAAGGAGCACCTAAACAAAATAGGGCTGTATAACGGAGACCTTACATGCAGAAGATGCAAAAAGGATACCGAAACAGCTCGGCATATACTATACAACTGTGAGTCGCTGGACCACAGAAGGCAGAAACTGTATGGCAGAACCCGAATGACTCCAGAAGACCAACCAGCAAAGAACCTGTATGAGCTAATACAGGGAACGGATTGGCTGAATAGGTTGTAGTCAGAACACTAGGAGTATCCACAATAAGCCCAGGAGGCTGAGGTGGTACTGGCGAAGGAGCAGCTCCTTTGGAAAAAAATGTGGAGAGAAGTACGAGTGGTATTTATACCCAAACCAGGTAGGATGAACTACACCTTACCAAAAGCATTCCGACCAATTAGTCTCACATCGTTCTTTTTAAAAACAATGGAGAGGTTATGCGAGGGTATATAAAAGATGAAGTGCTAGTTCACAACCCACTTCATCCAAATCAGCATGCATATACTACGGGAATGTCCACTGATTCGGCCCTTCACCAAGTGGTTGGCAGAATCGAAAGAT
>CAJUYG010000723.1:129056-140468 GCA_910591675.1 Galerucella calmariensis | reverse complement strand
AGGTATTTCAATAATTTCAAATTTCGCACACAAAATAGATTAATGATGCACAACACTCAATTCAAGTACCGTTCTTACCTTCTAATTGGTGAATATGTTCGACTATGACAGGTACATTCTTGTCGGGTACAAGGAAGGGTATTGTTTAAACAACAGCTACAGTTTGTGGGTAAACGCGTAGGTGATTGTCTACAACATCTAGTGGGATAATCTTGATGAACTTCTGTAGAAGGTCCGTAACACTTTGAAGAACGATGCTTTCTTGAAGGAGACACCGTACGAATTGTTATGCAAGGACCCTTTTCCAAGTGTCTAGGAGAATGGACGAGTCGTTCTTGGCAAGAGAAATGTTTGGGAGTACTAGAATGAGGAATTTATTGATATACCTAGGTAAATAACAGATGGATGACTTGCCTGGGAAGTAACCTACCACAAAAAGTACTGAAAAGTTTTAATAAGCTTAGACGGAACATGTGCCTTTTACAGGAATTAAAATTGGCTTATGTCCACTAACAAAGCAGTTCATTTACATGTAATCATCTGCTGCTAATATCTGTCACCATAAGTTCTGTTGTTAAATCCAAAGAAATGTATTAACATGAAATGAACAATCTGGTTTGGCATAAAACTGACATTCGAAATATCGACATAACCAACTTAAACTTTCGGCTTACATCAATATCCGAGTTCAACCAAAAAGGTACCTACACTTTCTACTCCTAATAATCTTAAATTATTTTCTGAAACGTATAACAATATTTCATTTAAGTTATTCCAGACTTACCCTTGCCGTGATTTCCTCCTCATATTAATTCTGTTATAATAATTTGCTACTTCCCTAGGAATTGGGAATGCAAAACAATATGATTTTTCCTTGTCAAGATCAGGTATGCAACTGCAAGATTTAGTAGCCTTCGGTGAACACTTCTGGAAAATTAGTTAGCATTATTTAAAAGAAAAATTTTATCCTTTTCCGAAAACGTAATTAACAATTGCATGGAGTCCGTAAAACGAAGCTGGTTTATTAATGTATTTACCTTTGTATCAAGTGGAATATGTATATCGTACTTTTTGCAGTAATTGAAAGTTGGTGAAGTCGATATGTTTTTTATAGGTTGAGTGTCTTTTATACAAATACAACTTGGGGAGGATACTACCCGACAGGTATTATATACTGGCGAAGGACGGATTGATTCTAAATCATCAAGAATCATATCATGACACCGATCACAAAATATATCTCCTTGAAAAAGTCTAGCCGAACACTTGTTCAATAAACTATTGCAATTGCCTGAAAAACATTACTATAGAATTTTGATATAAATTGGATTATATTGACAGCTACTTTTGAAATTTGAAAATCAACATATCTGGCGACATCTCCCTACAAGTAACTAATACTAAGAAATAGAATTATAAACCACTAGATGGCGAGCTTTCATCAAATATTTAAAATCGTAGAGCGAATTACTTTTATTACTAAGTATGCTAATCAATTATCTTGACTACTTGACTAAAAATATCATTATTATGATATTATTCATGAATATAAGTAATATGTTTGTAAAAAACTATAATTATTCTCAATACCTTTATGTACCCACAACATTTAACTATATAAATGGAAATAGCTAACAATTCAAAACTTAAATTTTCAATTCAGTTAGTAATTTATAGACCATGGTAATTCTAATGAAATATCTGTATATAGACTTTTGTATTCAACTTCTGCTAATTAAAAATATCGAAGCAGCTCGTCCTGACATCTAGCACACTGACTGAATACTATCACTTAAAATTCAGAAGACTACTGTAACTTCTAAATTCTTATTAACTGGATATTCATTACGCTGTAGTAAAAGTTATTGATTTATTTATTGCTAATTCCGTAAAGCTAGTTATTCAACATTACTGCATTTCGATAAAATTTATTATCAATGGATTGAGCAGCTTACCACATCGAAAACAACATTTGTGCCACACTTTAGTCATAATAACTTGATCTTCGGCTCTGTAAACTCCACAGCCACATCTTGCACAGGTCATTTTTATCAAATTTTGTATATTACATTTGCAGAAAATAATCCCAAAATTTAACTGATTTAACTTGAAATTTTGACAAATCAATATGACACAAGTTAAAAGTCCCGCCGAAGGTGTCAAAGTATGAAGTGCAAAATGTCATCTAGCGGTGAACTTGAATATTACGCATTGACAGTGAATTTTGTCATAACCATGAAATAATAAAACAATCTAAAGTAAAAGTACTAGTTTTTCTTAAAATATTGTGATTTATTGGCGTTTTTTGTGTTCCGATGACCCATATTCATATTATTTAGGTAAGTCTTTAAAACTTTTATTAATCTTATTTGATTGCTTTGCCTTGGTGTGGGTGTTATGAATCTTCACCTACAACTGCAAGACAAGTCCAAGTTATTTTTAGATTATATTTACGTTAAATGAACAGAATTTATTTACTTATTGTATTTACTATGAAAACACTGAGCAGTTGAATCAGTTATCGTCACGGAAGTTCTGCAAAAATAGATTAAAAGTGAGTTTTAGTTTTGTTTTTCTTCTCAAACTGGGTAGCTTGAATCTTTAGTTTAGATTTCTTCTCTCTTGGTGGTTACCAGTTCAAGTTGATTTATAGTTTTGATTTATGATTTTAACTGAAGGTAGGTTTGTATTCAAACTATGTGTTTTATATACCACAAATTGACCTTTTACTGTACATGATGAGTCATATTGACCTAATAAATACACATTTCATTTCTTGTGTTTTTTATTTGGTATACTAACCAAAAATTATGAATTTTTAATTAATTGAATGAGATTTTACCATAAACAGTCTGATTATAATGCTAACCATATTATTTTAATAGCTTTTTTATTAATTATTATCCGTGTTAATATTCAGATCATAATCAAATAGATGTAATCAATTCTATTTTATCTTTGGGCAATTTTCATAGAAATATGTATAGCCAGCTATATGAATTAAGGATAAATAGACATTACTGCAAGTCAAAGAATAAGAGTGGCATTGTGTAGCTTACAAGGTGGTTTACGAGGTGGTTTATGACTAAAATAGAAAATATATCTTGTTTAAAATGGTATTAACTTGAAGTTTCAAAAAAAACTTTCTATTGTGAATGTAAAAAGTATTGTACATAAGTCATATTCAACTAAAAATCTACATTCAAGAAGAAATTATAGAAAGGTTTAATAAATTACCATGAATGAATCTGATAATTAAATGGGTTGAGTGGAAGAGCAGATCCTTCAGGGGACTCGTTGGGTCCTCTGTAGATATCTGAACTCTGCCTTTTGGCTGTCACTAAGGTAATATAATTTTTTTTACGTTTTATTTTTATTGTTTTTATTTATTTTCCTTTATATATTGTGTGCAGTCAATAAAAGCCATCATTATTATTATTATTATAAACTGACTGGAACTCACATTATTAGGGCTCCTTCATAAGATTCACTGTATGTTTTCTCACCTAGTTCATATTGGTGAACAACTAATGAAACACATATTTGCTGAACATGATTTTTCTCTTGATTGAAAGTGTCAATTAGTCACAAATAATGTGTGTTAGGTACTTATTTAATTCTTCATAAAGAGATAAATCATTCATTACTTATCAAACAGTTTATAACAAAATAATTCAACATTAAGATCTTAAATTTAATGAAAAGAAACACAGAGTAATATTCACAAGAAAAAAGGAATTCCATGGTAATTGTAGTGATTTTTATAATTTGGAGAATAATTATAGGATATTTATTAATAATAAATTATTTGAAAAACTTTTTGCTCAAGGGTGTGAAAATTAATGTTCGATTTCACTAACCAGTTCCTAAAGTTAGGTGATACCTAAATCAGATTTTGGAATGATGAAATAGAATTTACATTTCACCATGCACTAAGAAACGCCTAAACATGATAGAAAATACCCAATATTGTCACTCTTAAGTAATTCTTAGCACATGTGAAAACGAAAATTTCACTTAGCAATTCCAAAATTTTATTTAGGTATTACCTAACTTTAGGAAATGGTTGGTGAAATTGGGCATAAGTGTCTTAAATGGTGTATGAAATAATATTCTTCCAGCTTTCACATGTGTACAGCAAGGTGAACCTACAGTGCAATAGATAGATAGCTTTATTTACTTTTAAATATGTACATATTGAAGGCACATTAAAAAAAATTTTTACATCTGAAATTTCCTAGGTAACTGAGTAGGTAACCTTGAATTAGAAAAGAGATACTGTAGATAATAGTATGTTATTTAACAAGCAGTAATGTAGGTCATAACTCATGCAGAAGAAGTTTGCAGTATGAGCTGAAGACAAGATGAAAACTATATTTTATCTATGACTAATAGTAAATACAGAGAAAGAACTTAATTCACATATCTTAATATAACAATGCTATGAAAATTTTAACTATAATACCTCATTCTGTTTATTAATATAATTAATGGTGAGTTTGATCAAGCAGTAAACTGAATATGTGGATTGAATTATTCAAGTTTATTGTTTCTTCTTGTGTTTGTTGCATATATGTTGTTGATGTACAAACTGGTTGAGGTAGAGCTGTATTTTTTATTTACAGTATCTGTCTTATTCTTTTTGGGATCAGCTTCAGTAGTTGATCACCAACACCAACATCTACTAATAAAGTTGCCCACAAGTGGCGAAAACAAGGCCATGAATATAAATTTCAGTCTGGTAAAATTTTAAAATCTAGTGATATTTTCCATTTTGAAATTTAAAGAATAATATAGCTTTATCGATTTTAGATGATGTTTTATATTTAGTGCTAATTTCAGTAAAATTGGCCAAAAGTACATTTTCTGTAAATCATGGGTTAATATTCATACTGCTACACCAATCTTGAAAATTTTTGTATACACCTTTATATTTGTTTTGGCATTTTTTCGGGAAATAAATTCTGTATTGTAACATTAGCTATTTGTCTTATTACTGAAGGTGTACATAATTCATCTTCACTAGCTGCAATAATGTTTTTCACCATAAAATTAGATATTATCTTAATTTGGATAGGTCGAAATTATTCAAATAACATTACTTCCCCTAAATAACAATAATTCACTCTTCTCTTTCAGTGAACCGGGTTGTACAGAAGTATGAGCCACCTTGATATCTGGTTCGTAAATAATTCCAAGAATCTTTTCAGATTTATTATAGTGAGTTACAGCAGTGATTTATTATAACTCACACTGTTTAATATTTAACAGTAGATAAAATTATTTAGTTTAAAGAAAAACATATTTTATAAATTTTGTTACATAATAACAAAGTATTGTATAATTTTTTGTTGAGAAATTAATTTCAATTACCAATAACTTGTGAGAAAATTTTTGTTGTGTATCTAAAGATAGGTAATCAAACAGAATACTGGAATGATTAGAGTGAATTTCATATAACTTGTTTTTCTTGTGTCCTCTTTGCTGTGTTAATAAACGAAACGAGAGACGTATTATTTTTATCTGATAATAATTCTCAACTACCTATTTATCTTGTTTTTTTTATTTCCAGATCATTACATTACCCTATATACCATGGCAAAACCTCATCAGTACCGAAGTCAAATTACAAAATTTTACAAAACTTGCATTAGTAGGTGAAATAGTCCTTTAAAAATGTAGTTTCATAGTATCCAATCTGTTAGTTTTTATGAAATACGTAACAGAAACATTAAGACTGTATAAAAAAAGAAAAAGATTGAATCCAACGTCCTCTTTAGCGACAAATAACAATAAGTAATATATATTTTTCTGGAAATACATCTGAAGATGGCGGTCCAAGAAGACAAAAAGAAATTTTATTGCAGAGAATGGGCGTTTCAGAAGTTAGCACATTGCTTGGACCAGAGGCCGGTTTCGAAAACTTGCGGTGCTCTATTATTAGGAGGTCCTGGATGTGGGAAAACAACATTTTGTTCGGAATTATGTTGGCCTTCTCAAGGACCAGCCAGTAGACAACAAAGAGCCTTAAATAGACGCCTACTGTGTTATCATTTCCTTCAAGGACATAATGAAAAAAGTTTATCCTTGAGTGAATTCGTAAGATCTCTCGTAACTCAGATTTTGAATCATTCCACTGAAAGTCACAGAGAGCGTAGTATAAGACGTAGATTGACTCAAGATGCACAAGTGTCGGAGGATGCTGGGAAATGTTTGAGCCCTAAGCTTGTTAAGAACATTTCGTATGAACAAAATCTCTCGGAAAATTGTAGTTTACCTCAAGAAAATTTGTACAGTAACGTTTACTCGGAAAACCTGTTGTCACCTTCTTTAGAATCGAAAAAATCGCAAGAAACTCTACCTGTTCCAAGTTTACCTATAAATCCACGCACTGTCATAGCCGATGCATATTTAGAAAAACTCAAATCAGATCCCGAGATACAAATTGCTTTGAGAGCGAAAAATATAGAATTAAATCCAGATGATTGCCTTAAAAGAGCTCTGTTGTTTCCTCTACTTGAAATAGATCCACCAAAAACTTCCTTGTTCATCCTTATCGATTCCATCGATGAACATTCTTTTGTATATTCGAATTCCACTCTAACCAGATGTAAACCTCGCGAAAGAAGTTCTCAAAGTAAAACCATAGCAGAATTATTAGCCAATCACCATCACTTGTTTCCTCAATGGCTATTGTTAGTATGTACAGCTAGAAAACAATCGAAAAGTATCGCGAAAATGTTTACCGGTTTTAGAAAGTTAAGTTTAGACGATTTGCGAAAATCTCAAGTAGTGCGCGACGTACAACAATATATTCTAGCAAGGTTAGATCAGGAAAACAGTTTGAGACAACATATAAGTAGAGACACTGCAGAAATGCTCAACCAACTACATATAAAAAGCAATGGATGCTTCCTTTATTTAGAGAAAGTCCTAGATGGCGTTTCTGATAATTTCATAGTTCTAAGAGAAGTAAGAGAGATTCCCGGTACCTTAAATGGTTTATATTTATGGTTATGTCAAAGATTATTCAACAGACGACAATTTGCTAAAGTACAACCACTTCTAAATGTCATTTTAGCTGCCAAATGTGCTCTAAACGACGCTCTTCTCTATGATATTATTAAAGTTTACAATCCCAAGATAACTGCTGAGGACTTTAAAAAGAGATACTTGCTATTAAGAAGAGTAGTGATGGTTTCTAAGGGAGGCACGATAAGATTATTTCATCATTCGTTCTCTGAGTGGCTTTTAGATATTAAACATTGTACGCAAAAGTACCTGTGCAATATTTTCCATGGTCATTGTATTTTAGCGATGTACTACACTTTACACGCGAAAGTTTTAAACAATCAAGAGATATACGATTACGCTTTTCATTTAACAAGGATGGAACAATATCTATCGGATAAACCGAATCAAAAATGTCCAACGTTGATGTGCAAGTTAACCCAAGAAAGGAACAACGTTACGTCGCAGGGCGATAATAGTTTAGAAAAAACATCGACCGAAATTTATTCCGATTTAAAAGCGCTACAAGAATTAACGAAAAATTACGAACGAGAACTTAGTCTTGACGTAGAAAATTTAGAAACTAGTTTCGTGGAAACGGAGACGAGTCAAAACAACCTAGACGATTGTCAATTTAATTTAGACTTGAGTTTGACTAAATTAGAACAGCAATATGAAAATATCAATATAAAAAGTCCCGTTTCCGATAAAAATCCAATTTACGCGGAAATAAAGAAAAATAGAAAATCTAAACATCAATCCAAAGTAACAGATATGGCACAAAGCGTCGAAAACAATGCACTTCAAAACGATTTAGGTTTAAACGCATCACAAGATACAACTAAAACTAGTTTAGATATTCATACTTTAACGGTACTGTGGCTTATTAATAGCGGATGTAATGTAGAAGAGTGTCTTCTGGAAGGTAACGAGATGGCAGGAGTGAATTTCGGAGCTTTTTTACCAACGGATCAAAAAGTGTTAAAATTACTTCTGGAGGCTGGAGCTGTGGAACAAACAGATGCTGATGGATGTGACTACGAGAGTCAGGTAAATAAATAAATTTTTTGATAAAATAGTTATTTATGTAGGTAGTGAAGTGATTCTTTATCGGACGAGTCTGAAATTAGGAGACGAGCGAAGCGAGGCGAATAACAGGCGAGTCCGATAAAGACACTTTACTGACGTGGTGCATACAAAATTTTATCTCCAACTGCTTAGATTTCAAAATATAAGAAACTGAGGTATATTTCATTGCATTTTATTATGACAAAGTAAACAGCATATATAGAACAAATCTACTTATTATTTGTTATATTTAAATTGGAGGTACACCCTAAAGCATTATAAAAGTTAATTCCTGAAGTCATGCAGAGGAGATCCTCGAGGAGATCCAACAATAATTTGTTATAAATAAATCTCAAGAAAACTATTATGGAGCCGTAATAGGGAGAAGCGTGACACTGACATATAATATGATTTTCGAGTAATGTCAAAGTCAAAATACTTTACCTGCCGCATATGTCACTCAACCTTCCGCAAATGCGGCAGATAAAGTAAAGGAAGGTAAACTGTTTGTTTACTTCCGGAAATCAATCTGATAATTGATGGCTTTACTGACGGTTGGCGATAAATAATATTGTTTCCGTTAGTCCCTTTAATAATGGCTCTCGGTCTTATCGTAGAAGCCGTTAGGGCGAGTTGTATCAAACACTTGAACTCGGTTGAATGATAACTGATGATTAGACCGTGGTTGATTGATGTATTTATTATCAACAATTACATCAGTCATCATGAAACCGGGTTTAGGTGTTAGATACAACTTTTCCTAACATGTTACTAAGTGGGGACGGGACTTTAGCGCTCTCTGACCGGTGACAAATAATAACCTGTTGATAAAACAAATAACTTGATGCTGTTTGAAGAAACTTCGGTAACATGTCCAAAAACATTGTTGATGACAATGTTGACTGACAAGTATGGACTCTACTAGTCCATTGCACTTTTGTATTATTTTTCGAGAATGTTTCATGATGAAGTTCCTCTCGACGGAATTGTTTTGCAATTTTTCTGAACTGAACTGTGATGGGGAACTGACCCTCTTTTTGTACGGGTGGCGCCACCTTGAGAGTCCCGTCAGTACCTCTAACACAAATCAGATGATTGCGAATTTCGCTAACAGCCGAAAAAGAAGATTCCTGTAATTTTACAGTTATGGGCGGCATATTCAAAATTTCTGTAATTTCACTTTTATTGCAAAATGAAATTTATGGTCCATTTTTTGATACTTCATTCAAAGTTACTCAACATTAGATTGATATTACAATAATAACATTCAAATAGTCAAGTAAAATTGAATGAAATATCATAAAATGGACAATATAATGCCTGAAAAATGAAGCAATAATCATCAAGTTCATATATTTTATTGAATAAAAAAAGTATGCAATAAATGAAGCGTTTTTTTACATATTTCAATTACAAACATGAAGAAAAATAAATGTTAGGATTTCAACAACAATGCTGGGAAGTTTAAAGCTGTATGGAAGAATAACTACTTCTGTCACCTCACACTACAGTCTTTCACAATACATATTTTCGACATTGTCTCAAGTAAACGTCCCACTATGACCAATAAAAAAACCTCTACGAATATTTGTATTCAACACACACACAAATAAGCAAGTTGTCAGGTTAGGATCATAGATAAAAAAACTTAGGTTAGTTTGTCAGCGCTTATATATGTGGAAGAATCTGCAACTACCGTTACAGTTTTCATTCTGGTTCTCATTAAATTAGAAATTTTAGTACTGACGGGACTCTCTATGTGGTAGCACACTCGCGTCTTCAGAGATCCCCTACCCTGCTTATACCTCTGTTACCAAGATGGCGCGATTTGAATTTATATTTTTTCGTTGTGTCAGATAGGGACCAAACAATTATTTTATTATCATTTAATCTTGACAAAGGTAGCTGGAACGCTACCGAAACGTCGAAATAAAAAACATTATTGTGGTTTGATTCCCAAAAAATAAAAGAAAAAATAAAATAACGGAGTTTCCGCGCTACTTGGGGGTATTCCATATGTAACAATAGTTACAAGTTTTATGCTTTATGTTTACTCCCAGCGGGAAAAGAGAAATTTCATAAATAATGAAGAATAATCATTTTGGTTTTTACTTTTTTCCTCTTTGAATTCTCTCTTCTCTGACGAGCCGCCACTGGATGACACCCGTAATCGTTTTGATAGTGTTTAAAGTGACGTTTTGCGAATGTCAAACCCTGCTTTAGATGTGGTTTTAGTAGTGACGGAAGTAGAAAAACCATATTTCTATTTAATCTGCTTATCGCTTGAAACATTGATATCGTTTTATTGCTACATATTTATAACTTATATATAAAGTCTTCATGTGTTATAATTATTTATAATGATATTTATCTATTTTATGTCTAAAAATGACTTAATCGGGAGCACGGTAGTTTAGCGATACGTAGCAATAGAGGTACAAAAAAATTTGGAATTATTGCAAGATAGGTTTTTTTTAATGTATCTTAGTAATTTTTTCCCGAGTTATTCGCCTTTGAAGACAAAGTAAGTATGTATAAGTCTTCGTATACATAACATTTTTTATTCAAAAGCAAAAAACAAGGTATTTCAAGCAGGGATATCCTGATTCCTGAAGAAGTTTTCCCATGCAATACTCAGTTTTTCGCTTTATAATAATAAATGTAGTCTGTTTTTTTTATTCGTGTACTGCGAAAATCTGTTGTGTCTCAATCCAAATTAGATTAAACCTTCAAGTTCAATCTTCCCAAGGAAGTTGATAATCCACCTATATCCTCAGTTTGCACAAACGCAGCTAATGGGGTCTGTAGTCTAACTCGTCCAGCAAACACAATGTTCGAGTCAGAGACGACACTCTGTGTTTCCGAGCAGCTAGATTCCGCCCAGATGATGACTTAACCTCCAGTATGCAGTAAAAATTCCAGTTATAGACCCGGTATTCTCTCTGTTTATATTCAACTATGTTTTTGCTTAAAGTTTTGAAGGTCCTTTGATGAAGGCCTTAGCTTGCCTTGAACCTGATATCTCATCAACAAGCGGGATTATGAATAGGGACTGAAATCCTTTTCTGGTAAGCTGGTACTACTTCGTTGCCCAGGATTTTGGTGTGATTATGAGCTCATACTATGACAAACCCTGTTGATTTATGAGTAGTATAGTATTCCTCGTGCTGTTATTGCAGCCCGGATGCTAGAAAAAAAAATGTATAGATCCATTAGGATAGATGTTCTCCAGTATCAGCCCAACGCACAGATCAATGGCGAAAACTTTCGTTTGAAACACTATCCAAGATTTTCTACAAGTGCAGTCTTGGGTCGGCTGTACCGGGTGGCGTG